>MU267621.1:101329-151838 GCA_021014935.1 Hygrophoropsis aurantiaca
TTTATATACTGCCAACCGGCCGAAAGGGATTGGGGCTGGGAAATGAACGCGAGGTTTGGTAGTCGAAAGATCCAAATTTGACACCACCCAACTCCAAGGGAAAGGGATTCATCATAGATATCGTAGTGGTGTTTCACAAAGACGCTCTGGCTTGTCCGGTTGGGGTGATTTGATTGGGGTTGCACATTGTATTTCTGTCACATTGTATACACGGAATATACAGGCACATGAAAGCTAGCAATGATGGAATGTCCATGAGGCAAAGTGCTATCACGATCGAGGCTTGAAATAAAACAACAAAACAAGACAACGCTGGGGAATATAGACAGAAATTTACTGCGTAGATAATCACATTGGCATACCGATTTTTAGTCCCTGCCGCCATCGCTTGTGGTAGTAGACCCCGCAGGACCCTCGATGCCCATCTTCTTTCTGACAACCTCAAACGTCTTCAACATCTTTCTCCTTGCACCAAGCGCAGCGACACCCTTGGCCTCCAGACCCGCCTCGTCCAGGATAACCATGTCCTGCCATCTCATCTTCTCAAAGTTTGTCGTGTACTTGTGCAACCTCAAGCTCCTCAACCACGCCGGAATATCGGTCAACAGCGCGGGATCGACATCTTCCTCATCCTTCTTGGCTCCTCCTCCGGTAGCACTATTGGGGCCAGAAGAACCCGCCTTCGGAATTCCCGGTGAACGCCCGCCTCCACCTCCGCGATTCCTGTTGTTGTTATTGTTGTTGGCTCCCTGCATCGCAGCCTGTTGCAGGTTCAACCAGTTAGGTGGGGTGAAGCCCGCCGCCATCTGTGCAGCCAGCATCTGCGCCTCTGGCGTCATCCCCATCGCGTTCATTTGCGCTTGCAGGTTCAACATGTTCATTTGGAGAGGGTTCATACCTGCCAACAATCCAGCGTTTGGCATGCCCATACCAAGGCCGGGACTGCCCAATCCCTGCATGTTGAACCCGCCCATGCCCAGTCCACTCAAGGGACTGTTAGTTTCGTCTCCGCCGAACCTGTTCTGAGCGGGCAGCGCTGGGCTCCTGGCACCGTTCCACGGTCCTTGCTGTTGTCCGCCACTGAACTGGGCGTTACTGCCATTGCCTTGACTGACGTTTCTGCGTTGCGCAGGCTGTTGTGAAGAGACAAGGTTGCCATCGTTGTCGTAGACATTGCTGTTGTTTTGAGCATTGCTCTCGGGTCCATTGACCGTGCTGCCTTTCGATGCCCGACGGAATGATTTGGGATCGGCCATGAGGGGAACCCGGGGGGCGCCACCATTCCAGTCATTGAGCTTGGCCGCTGCAGCGTCGAGATTCTGCGCGGGGTGGGAATGCGCTTCCTTGCCGAACATGGGAATCAAAGGTGTGTTGACATTGCTTGCCCAGCTATCGCCGACCATCGGGGAAAGCGCATCCATTCCCGTACGAGGTGTGCCGAGAGAACCGCTGAATTCCGTACTCTTAGGTCTAGTGCTATTGCCGCTACTAGGAAGCAAGATCTCTTGGGCAGGAGAGCTCGGGTTCTGCTCAGCTACTTGTGTCAATGCAGACCCCCAGGAGGTACGTCCATCGCCGCCGCCGGAAGCCAGGATAGGCGCGGATATACGGTGAGCAGCATTACTCGCCTTTAGCTTGGCTCTCTGTTGCGCGAGCGTTGCAGCTGCGTCGTTGCCTAAACCGAGAGCAGCCGAATCAGGAGAAAGGAATGAAGAAGAGGTATCAAGTGCAAGGGACTGCCTGTTTGGATTGCCAGCACTGAATACGCGCGGAGAGCCGGACATTGGCGACTTGAGCGATGGTGACTTTAAGCTCATCTGAGCAAGTTTTGCCTCCATTTGGCTTTGCATTGAACCTGCAAGATCCGAATTATGAGTGCTGCTTGCGTAACACCATTGAGTTACTCACCTCCGACAGCTGGACTTAAGAGGGCGGTCATTGGGTCGGACCTGGCCATCTGCTGTAAGACCGTGATGAAGAACCTGATTTGAACTTGTGTAGATTGTTGAAGAAGACTGTATAGAGCGGCTGTGCGCTCTGCTTCTGATAAAACTTTAAACCCTGCAAATATGTTCAGTTTGATCCTGCGATTGAGCGCCAGGTGTGATGGGACTGACATTGCTCGATGGCGCTTAATTCTTCTTTGAAGTTGGCATCCATCGACGCAGCAGCCATATCTTCAAGGGTATCCTCGTAGTTTTGGAGATTCTCGAACCATTGGTCGATTGCCTCTGCCTCTGGGGTCTGGAACATGGTGTTGCTACCGAGCAATTCGCTTGTGGGGCGCGCTCCGCCACCTCCACCGGGGCGTGGAGAAGCAGGCGAAAGAGTTGAACGGGGACCCATGGACGAGCGGACACTGGCAGATGAGCGCCCGTTTTCGGTGTTCAGAGGGGAAGGCGAAGGGCTGGAAGGTGGACGAAGAGTTGACATGACCGTAACAATGGAAAAGGCGAATGAAAAATGAAGTAAGAATGAGATCCGCTAGCGGTGTGCTACAAGAATGGACCAATTTTTAGATGAAATGATTCGATAGGTGTGTTTCCTTATCCAAGGGAAGCGATGAAGATGAGATTGGGCGGTAAACAGACGAGATTGAGAGGTGATAGATCTCAACTTTAGTCCTGACGTCGAGTCTTGGACTGTGCTAGAAACAAGAGCACGTTTGCAAGGGCCTGCACAAGCGCGGCTAAGGAACTCTGAGGAATTTCAAGCCTTGGATATGCTGCGTTGGGTTCTAGACGAGACCAGCGGAGCCTGCCGGTCTAGCAAAAATCAAAGTCCTGCTAGGCAAACAAGCAGATAAAATCTGGCAGTAAAAAGACAATTAGCGGGGACAGATGAACGGTTCAAGGGAAAGCAACAACACAACGCCCGACTTGTTCGTGTTCGTATAAGCTGGACTTGCCGGCCGGGTGCCGAAATATAGCCACATACGGAAGTATTTCGGCGGATACTGCTGTACATCATCCAAGGAACATCACCTCCATCTTTTGTTTCACCAATTAAAGGCCGTGCGGCATGGCGAACAAAGTATCATAAGCCAGTCGGATCTCAGCATCATAACTTTGCACAGATCTCCTACACGCCATGATGGTAAGATTGTTCGAGATAATTCAGTCTTCGAAACGGCTGATGGGAGACATCCCAGAATGCGCCAACCAGTAAGACCTTTGAGGACATTCCCGTCATGTAAAGTATACCTACTTGCGGATCTCATGTTTAATTCTAAATGGTCGTTTCGCATTAAAGTGACTTTGTAAATGCTACGAGCAACGATCCCGTTCTTCGACGAGCTCTTGCCGATGAAATTCGAGATGCGTGTGTTAATGTAGGGTTCTTCTACAGTGCGTCCCCCTGCCAATTGTCGTGGATCTGCGGAGGGGACTGTTGTTGTTGTTGATCCAGTCATGAACCACGGAATCCCAGAAAATACCATCGATACTACAATCGGAGCTGCAAAGCAGTTCTTCGCCCTTCCGACGCAATCTAAAGCGAAAGTGAGTGACCTGGGCACTACGATGAACTGTGTCCGACTGACTTGCGCTTCTCGTCCATCAGCTGGATATACATAAATCACCAAACTTCAAAGGGTACACTGCTCTTCTGGGGGAGAATGCCAATCCGGAAAACAGAGGTGATCTTCACGAAGGATTTGATTTGGGTTACGAGGCGAATGTCCCCTTGGATGATATTGTTCTCAGAGACGACGGAAATATGACAGGTGCAAATGTCTGGCCAGATGAGCTGCCAACGTTCCGAAAGGACATGCTAGATTACTAGTAAGTGCATCTCGCCACGCTCCCCCTACGAACCTCGAGTTTAGGTGTACCGTACAGCCATGCCGCCATCCAGCTGGGCCGCAGTCTGTTCTCCCTTTTTGCGCTCGCCTTGAATCTCCCTGAAAACTTTTTCGACGACAAGGTAACTTTCATAGTAAATCAAACCTAGGGATGGCGTTGACCCGTATTAGATCACTAAACCTGCAGCAATAATGCGGCTTTTATACTATCCACCCCAACCTCCTCGATCAGATGAGGGCGTCATTGGCATCGGCGCCCATACTGAGTAAGTTTGTTCCTTGTCACCTCTTACTTCCGACTTCATATCACACTAGTTATGAGGTAGGTCATCTAAATTCGCCACGGAGCTTACCAGCTGACAATGACTCAGTGCTTCACCATCCTGTGGCAACAACAGGACATACAAGCCTTGCAAGTTATGAATGCAAACGGTAAATGGATAGATGCCGTCTCAATCCCTGGCACACTAGTTTTGAAGTGGGCGTCGATGTCAATTCTATCTGGCTGTAAACTACTGACAACTGCATCTTAATCTTATAAAGCTTAGGGGACCAATTTGCGCGCTGGACTAGTTAGTTGTCACACCTGAAAGCAGACATTTGTACACTGAGCATGTTCCACAGACGATGTTTTCAAATCGACCGTACACCGGGCCATCAACCAGTCCGGAACCGAACGATACTCGATCCCACTCTTTTTCGGAACGGATTACGACGTGAAGCTCGAGGTACTGTACATGTTCTAGTGAACAACATGCACGATCAAATTGTTTTCCTGCAGCCTATACCAGGCTGCACATCCCCAGAAAATCCATTCAAATATGAAGTCGTGACGGCAGGAGAGTATGTCAAGTCGCGGCTTGAAGCTACATACGCACACTCCAAAGAAACCATGTAAAGCTAATCACCCGCGGTCAATGTTTATATATCTGGAGGATAATATGGCATCTTAGACTAAGGGATATTTCCAAGAAACCTTTACAGGCAATACAATGCAATCAATGCTTGGCTTCAGATGCGAAGTTTATGTCAAGTCTTCTTGGTGGGCACTCGGTGACCAAACCTTTGGTAGCTAAAAACGTGCGTATCATCAAGGCCATTGACCCGTTTGTCAGGAGATGATCTTGATATAGCACCAACCATTGCTCTGGCTGGCTTTCTAATCCAAGGTATGTTAGGTTATCACCTGGATGTCAAGTGTCAAGTCAGCATCGTTTCTATTTCTAAACCAAGCGTGTCCAAATTAGGTTTTGATTAGTCATATGACCCAACCGCGAACCAGCAAAATACATGGCAGATACGTAGCGCGACGTTTTTGAGTTGTGTCAAACGCAGTTACAACTTACAAGGGTTTCCGTGGTATAAATGCCGGAAGTAGATGTGCCCAGATCCTAGCAATCGCATCCACAGAGCTCATAGTCCAGCAAATCGTCCATTCACTGTCTTAACACAATGGGACTCTCCGTTTCTCGTCTATTCGCGGGTCTGTTTGGCAATAAAGAAATGCGTGCGTATAGCCGAACTTCTTTAACATTGTCTATAATGCTGAAACAGTCCTCTCTTTAAGGTATTATGATGGTATACCTCGAACATAATTAGACACTTTTCAATTGTCTAACATTAAGCTGCTCTTAGATTGGCCTTGACGCCGCTGGTAAAACCACCATTCTATACAAACTGAAGCTCGGCGAGATCGTCACTACGATTCCAACCATCGGTAGGTCTTGTTGCGCATTAAAATGGATACGCCATCATGATTTTCGCGATCAAAGGATTCAACGTGGAAACTGTTGATTACAAGAACATATCGTTTACTGTTTGGGACATCGGAGGACAGCATAAAATTCGTCTTCTCTATAGGCACTGTAGGTCACGGCACCAGCATCCCAACCACAACTCATCTCCTAAGCTGTGTAGATTTCCCAGAAACCCAAGCCATCATCTATGTTGTAGACTCCAATGACCGCGACCGAATAACCGAGGCCCGCGAGGAGCTTCAACAGTTGTCGAACGAGAACGCTCTCCGCGACGCGCTCCTGCTCGTCATCGCCAACAAACAGGATCTTCCTAACGCCATGAATGCCGCTGAAATTACTGACAAGCTTGGCTTGCACGGGCTTAGACAGAGGTCGTGGCATATCCAGGTCGGCATTGATATTGAGTTGCGCTTTTCCCTGTTTGCTTATCGTATTGTCTGGTAGGCTGCTTGTGCGAGGTCTGGAGACGGGCTGTATGAGGGCTTGGAGTGGCTGGCCACCAGTGTCAAAGGTCGGGTATAATGCTAGTGTAAGATCTTGTGGAACAAATCACATCTATGCTTTTTAACTGCTACATGTGACTCTTTTTGCTTTGTTGTATAATCTTTATTGTGGCCTCTAGGCGCAAAATATATGAAGTGGATATATTTGACTTGTATCACAATCCATGGCCGGCACCTGGATCCTAACGTCAAGATCGCATGTTTTGAAAAGTTGAACATACGAGCTGAAGTAGTGTTTTCTACATTGAATAGGGCACCATAGGCTTCATGACACCATCATGGACACGAAAGCTGCCGGCGGCGCGCCACATACTACGTAGCGCAACCTTTTTGAATCGTGTCAACGCAGCTACAGTGGTTCGTGGTATACAATGCCGGAAGTAGATGTGCGCAGATAATCGCACTCAGAGCTCATGTATATACAGTATAATGTTCTTCTGGTAAAACATCCCAACTGTGCCATTCGCAGCTATTGGTACTAATTCTTGAATATGCCGCTGAATAGTTACCTTTCAGTAGTGCTGGTGAAGGGTCTCAAATGAAGGGACAATGTGATACATGTATATAGAATTCACAACCCTTCATCATACAACTTCCTCGATAGTGCTACGTAGAATCTTTCCAGATCCATCTTCGACGCCAAATCGCTCTTGGCGATCTTCTTAGACTCCTTCTGGCCTGCTGTCTCAGATCCCGGTTCGCTAGTCGCCTTTGCTGAAGAGGGTGCTTGGTTCACGATCCAGTCAAACACCGCGGAAAGCTTATCTGTCGAGGCTTTGACCACAGGATCGTTTCGTTCTCGCTCCCGAAGTCGACCCCGTTCCACCCTTCTTTCCTTCGCGGTGGAATGAGAATCCGTGGAGGGACCAACAGCAGCAGCCAAATTCATCTGTTCGCTTTCCTTTTTCTCCTGTCGCTTCCAAGCTCCCACGAACCTTCCCCAGTCCCCAAAAGCCCATCCGTCCGCACCGACGCGACTCGCAATGCTGCTTAAAGGTACAGAAGGGAAGTCGACATTAAACTCCATCCCTCGTGCACCTCGCGTCTCCCAGTGATCGCTGCCTTCCAGGATTCCCAAGAACTCACCCCAGCGAGCGCTGTTTATCGTCACAAGACCATCGTTCCCCCATTGATCTTCAGTTTCCCAAGGGGGTATTTCCGAACTGGGTTCGTATCCCTTCTCCAGCATCTCCGACTTGAGCCTCGCTTTGGCTTTCTGTTCTGATTCGTCGAGTACCATTTTGGGGAGCCAGAGCGGGTGCCAGATGCTCATGCCCCCTGTACGACCGGCAACACTAAAGTATTTGACGCGTGGATCGTCTGGTGTGGCGGGGTTAAAAACGTTATTGAGATAGGAAGAGGTCAAATTGGCGTATGCAGGAGAATCAAGTAAGGAGATTATGAGGGTCGTGAAAGATGACGGGAGAGAACCAAGCGAGAGTGAGAGCATAGCTTCCCGCTTCTCCTCTTTGGCCTTCGAAGTCACTGCTGGGGGTTCCGTTAACGGATTGCTTTCTTTTTCAAGTCGTAATCTCTCTCGCTCAAGATCTTCGCGACGTTGGCGCCCCAATCCAATGTTTTCCTAAAGCGAGATGGTCTGAGAGCGAAACTCATGCAAGGAGTATTCATTAACTTACAGCACACCAATCCATGAATGGACTTCCACGATGAGGTGTGGCGATAGTAGTAAGCGAAAGGGGTGCGTACTCTGTTGGCTTGACGTGCGTTATCATATGGCGGCAATCAAGCCCACCCATCGAGTGCGCCATTAGATTGAGACCTCGACCTCTGGCTCTTTCTTGGAGGAGACGATCCAAGTTCTCTGATCTAGAAGCAATGGAACCCGTGCTACAAGGTTCCGAGCAGATTTAAGATGAGAAAAGAACGCATGCATCTACTGATGTGACGCACCCAGGTACTGCAGTTACGATCACGTCAGCACCGACCCTTTTCTTGAGGATGCTCAGAACGTTTGACCAATAATGCATTCGAAGGCTTGGGAATGCGGAAGGACCGCGTACATCAAAACCATACAGTCCTGGCGGAAGTAGTTTCAAATCTTTGGTCATTCGCCATTCAATTCGAGAAGAACTGACCATGGCAAAGGACGATGGGGTAGCGGGGTGCTCTGACCGGGTCGAATAGAACCGGATTCGCCATCAAGCGGTGGATGGTATCATGAGGTCCGGGATCGGACGCATCATTATTAGAAGGATACGGGTATTTCGGTGCAGGAGGCTTCGTTTTGTTGGAATTTGTGGGATGGTAAGGTTGGTTCTGGTGTTCTGACCCAGCATCCGGAGCCGCAGATGATAGTGATACAAGGGTCAGCCATGACCAGACATTGCTGAAAGACAGATATGAATCTGAAGTAGCCGGGTTTTGTTTAGAGTTAAAATGAAAAGCAGGGTTAATTTCAGATTTAGTGACCTGCCTTGAGCTGTCGCATCATTTTGCTTCCGGACTGGAACGTTTTCGTCAGCGACGCCTCTTAACTTGATATTTGCGAGCTCAGCAAGCCGAGGCCAATCCCAATTCGCTCTACCCGAGTACCAAGGCCAATTCAACTGCGATGGCATCAAATTACACGTAGCCTCAGACTCGATTTGCTCTTTATTCTCGTCATTTCGAGCTTTGGACACGATATATTGGCTGGGTAATGATAGCGTCGATATAACGTTGGCGAGTCTTCGAAGAAACGCAGCGACTTGCACTGGGAAATATACACTGTTCATGATATGGGTTTGCCTGCCAGTGAGTGATGGGGGATCGGAACAGACATGCTAATATGCCACATCAAAACAACGCGACAAGTCAGCATCCTTTTTGGAACAGAATCTTCGTCGCGATCGTGGCGTTCTCTCCTCGCTCATCACCCTGGCCGAAAGCCCAAAAATTAACTTTCAATCGCGTCGATTTCGGGACATCTCCAGACAAAATGCAGAATGTGACGCCACACGAAGGTGTCGAGACCTTACTTCCAAGGTGCCGCGGTATCGTAAAACTTTATGCCACTGCACGGTAACATTTAGAAATCCAAGATCTCATTTCTTTTTTTAAAGTGTCTGAAGTCTCATCATTTAGGATATTTGGCTCCACCGAGAAGCCCGCATCGAATGTCTCGCACTGGTATCACTGATATGTTCGACCATCCGCGGTCAGGCGGAGTGATCACACACCATGGCGAATATGAGATTTATCATGCACTAACCGCATTATTGGTGGCGTTGAGCGAGACGGAGACACGATCACGGTTGAAAGCTAGATAAATGTCAACCGATCCCGGCCACATCGGACCTAGCTGTGCTCGCCTTACAATCGCTCGGTATATTTGGTGTGCGTTGCACCGAACATCTTGACCTCAAATACGGCCCTTCCGTCCTCTCAAAGGTTCTAACTTCCATATTGTGTCCACTCCACAATGCCATTTTTTGCACCTTTCCTCATACTCTTTTCCGCATCTTCGTTCGTGCTTGCAACCTCTTACCTTCAAAGGACCGAGATTGTCGGACAAAACTTTTATGATGCTTTCCATTTCGAGGATCAGCCAGATCCCACTCATGGGCGCGTGTAAGGGCACTGTTACAACACCCTTCAATCTTTCACTGACGTGCCCCGCGTCGCATAGCACCTACGTGAATGAATCGATCGCCCGGGAGTCCAATTTGACTTTTGCATCGAGTGATACTTTCATTATGCGAGCTGACTATACCACATACCTGCAACCTTCGGACCCTGGAAGAAATTCTGTCCGAATTGTATCCAATCAACAATATTCGATACTTGCTGCGATGTATGAATATCGCTGCTCTTCAATAATGCTCAGAAACCAAATATACAAAATAGATTCGATATGCGCCATATGCCTGAAGGTTGTGGGTAAGCTGTTTCTTGATACAACCGAGACTGTTTCCCCCTGATCAATTTAATTTTGACCATAGAACTTGGCCTGCCATCTGGACTGTATGTTCTTTTATCCCACACACTGTGACGAATATTGGTCATACATTTTAAATAGGTCGGCGCCGATTGGCCTAATCAAGTCTTAATTCCGTTGATATTCATAGTAAAATTGCTCATCCTCACTTGTTATTCCAGGGCGAGATTGATATCGTCGAAGGCGTAAATAGTATGATGCCAAACACTGCATCAGTCCACACCAGCTCCAGTATACGACCTTTTCAATTGTACTTTGATCTCACCAGTTCATCTTATATATGTAGATTGCCAGATGCCATCTTCAGGCCGCAACATGTCCGGGTAGGTCTCTCAAAATCACCTTCCAAAGGCATTGCTTTATAACTTGACACAGTATTTCCAACGGCGACAACTGCGCAGCCTACGAAACCAACAATGCGGGGTGTGGTGTTGGCTTTACAGATACTCAACAAGACCCAAGGAGCTTTGGACCAGGTTTCAATTCTCACTCTGGAGGATGGTACGTTGTGCCTTAATCGCTGCCATTCTTGTGCTTCAATTGTACCAGGTACGCCTTTGAGCGTACAAGTTCAGAGTTCAAACTGTGGTTCTGGTCGCGGAGTGACAGGTCTGTCCCAGACCAGGTTCAGTACGCAACTGAGGCCGTTGATACTTCCACCTGGGTGAGGAGATAATTTCCCTTATGAATATAATCGTCTGAATTTCTTTGGAAATCTCCGCCAGGGCCAGCCGATTGGACACTGGATAGACGATCTCTGCGATTTCACAACACACTTTGGTCCACACAATATTGTCATTAATCTTGCATTATGTGCGTTATCCAGTCCATATAAAAATGACCGGTAGTGACCAGAAAACATTCCTTAGGTGGGGACTGGGCTGGTAATGACTATGTGTACAAAGCGTCAGGATGCCCTGGTACATGTGAAGGTAACGATTTTTGATCCAGTGTAATGGGACGATCAGATTATCTCATTCGTATTTACAACCGCCGCAGATTTCGTTAACACCAACCCAGCAACATTTTCCGCTGCCTACTTCGATTTCGCTTTAATCAGTATCTATACTTGACTGGGATGTTTTCGTTTGGATCGCTTTTTTTGGTGGCAAGTGAATTTGAGACAAGTACATTATGTGAGCTGTACATAACTCTTTGGAATGTGACATAAGTACATCGTGAGCACCATTTGGACAATCTTCGGGAAAATCTTGAATCATTTCAAGGCCGAGCTGAGAGGATGATCGATGATGCGGCTGATCAAAAACTATTTGCTTGGGCGAAGCTGAACACAGCTTTGCCGCGCATGTATCACAACATTCAGAAAAGGTATGACAGGCGCGGCGGTTGTACTAACTAAAGAACTAACACGACATCGACCTGTAGTGCCGATTCTAAGCATCGGGTCTTGGTGTAAACGCAAGGCCACATAACGGCCCCAGACTATGTGATTCATTATATCGACAACACTCACCTGATACCGGCCAATCATGAAGGCATGCATCTGGTATCATTTGCCCCACTAAAAGCCGTTCAAATAGTGAGTCCTAGTGAGTCCTGTTCCGTTGATTCTCCAATTGCCGACCCATGATTCGGATGTCCTGAGATTTCTTACCTGATACATACGCGATTAGTATTGTGAACGATCTAGTCTTTGAAATTTTCAATAAAGGCAACAATTGTGACAACAAAATCCTTATCTTCTGCCTTGTGATCCATGTACTCGGACAAACTGTCACTGCGTCAATTGGAGATAGTCGATAAACCTCAACGCCTCCGTCATGATTTGAGGCATTTGAGGGCTGGATTTTGGACTACACGAACATCAAAGACGACAGAGTGTGAGAGATTAGAGTGTATATGACATGGCGGTACCTGGTATCAACTTGAAGTGGACGATCTGATTCTGATCACGCTCACCATTCCACGATGTTATCGCTTATAAATAGACTCTCACGGTCATTCAATATCAACCAAGTTGCATGGAATACGACCGACTTTGGTGAGGTTCCGTTCTGGTGCTTTCCCCCCTCCAAGTTCCAACTGCAAATTCACGACCTTCTTCGAAATGTTTACGACTTTATTTCTGTTCATTTCAGCTTTAGTGTCTGTGATTTCTGCAGTGCCGTTGAGCTCGCGAGATGTTCCGGATCCACCAATCACCAACCCAACGGCAAGCACTGTTTGGCATGTTGGCGACAAGCAAACCGTGACGTGGTGTGTTATGCTGACCTTTCAAGCAGTTGGCCAATATTCTGGACTAAACTATATCCTGCAGGAGTACGTCAGGTCTACCTGCTAACCTTACTACACCTTATGGCACGCTTCTGCTGGGATTCTTGGCCAACAACAGCGAGAATTTGAATACCAGTAAGTACCGCTGGCTGTTGAAATTGATGTTCCTATATACAGTACTAGTTTGAATTGCGGTTCGTTTCATCGACACGATGTCGCATTGTCTTGTCGTTCCAATAATAACTATGAAGAATCAAAGTAGTCTAATTGCCAAAATAGATTCACCTCTCGCGACTGGATTCAAGTATACAGATGGACAAGCACAAATAACTGTTCCGTCCGTATCCACCGGCGAAAACTATATTGTGGTCCGTAAGTAACCCTCAGATATCCATTGATTGACCCGCGGTGTTTACATGCCATCCTTCCCAGTTCTCGGCGACTCTGGGAATGCAAGCCCTCAATTCACGATAATCAGCGATTCGTCATCCTCATCCTCATCATCATCATCATCATCATCATCCTCGGCACCTTCCACATCAGCTTCTGCGACTACGACTGCATCTTCCTCGCCGCCGTCAAGCTCCTCAGGCACATCAGTGCCTCTAGGTTCCGGATCGTCAGCGCCCAGTAGTGCTCTTCAAAGTTCATCCACGATTAGCAATCCGATGACCACCGCAACATCTCCCTCTACGACACTTCTGACCACATCCACTGGTATAATCCTCACGACCAGTTCCGCCCCCAACTCACAGCCGACCGGTGCAGCATGGAAGAATCATGCTCCCAGCGCTTACATCCTCACCGCACTTATCTCCCTTATCCTTGCTTTTTAAGGAGTCTTTGACTCTAGGCATCTTCACGGACATCTTACGCAACGATTTAGGAAGCGACACATCATATTTAATCTGATGGTCAGGACTATGATCTTGGTTGTCAGCTTGATAGCCACATTGTACTTACAACATTTATGATCTTGGATTTAGCATGGGAAGCTAAGTAGTACGGGTCTTGAGGGTGCAGTTATTCAGTACCTTTGCAAAGCCATAACACTTATACTTCTTTGGAAGAACATCATGTATATCAACTTTTCATCTGCTTGGTTCTCTGTGAATGTAGTTTTTCTGCGTCTTTTTGCATTGTGAAGGAAGAATATGTGCATACGGGAAACGGAAGAGCCTGATATACGTCTTGAGCTGCTTGAACGGTCACTCAATTATAATAGACAGGACCGCCGAGCACGAAACATACATAAGTACTGTCGAAAGAACTGTATGGGGAGCACTGCGTGATGTTTCATGAATTGATGTGACCAACACTCGTTCACGATTGTGGTCCAACCCTAACATAATTGTATCATCAGGTAATATCTCCCTCCGGGCGGTGATTGTACAGCTGTGCGAAATAGCATATAGCGCTATTCTAAATTCCATAACTGACATACGCGCTCATTGCTGATACTTCGTACGATCCGATATGTCTGGCGAGAATACTCCAACTCCCTTGACTTTGTGGGTAGGTTTCCCCAAGTTGAAATAAGTGCCTTCATAATAAACGCCTGTCATGATGAGTTCAAGTTGGTCAGCCAATAGTCATTGAAGTCCGGCGGAGCCCCTAGGATGCAGACGTATGGATGGAGACGTATGGATGGCTATACCAATGGCGACTGAAGGTTCGCGGCAATAGAGTCTATATGAAGATATAGAACTACTGGGCATATGTAGTCGCGTGTAGGGTTGAAGTTTGAGGTACGAACAGTCTTCATGAATCAAATGGTTGCACGTAAATCAACGTGCTCGGATCAAGCAACCTCGTAATTAGGCGCAAAAGTCGTAGGCTTGTTGCTGAAAGCTGAAATTAATTAAAGAGACGCCATAGAGCGAGTTGTAAGCACGTGAAACGTTCATTAAGGACGGAATGTCAACTGAATCGCAAAGCCAGTCAAATTGAGAAGCATACCGGGACGAGCTTGGCTGATTAAGGGGTACCAGGGCTCGTGTTGAGCTCATGGGTGGTTTCGTAGAAAGGTTAGTACTTGTCTGTGCAAGAAACGCCAGATTTTGATGATGTGATGCATGATCAGCCCACTTTCTAGCCCCTAAGAGTCAGATGAGAATTCATACACCAGAAACTCACATTTCAACTGCTCATGCGTCACTTACTGCCCAGATTCGACATTTACGAGGTGAGTCGCACCACTAGTGCGCCTATTGAAGGCGTGATTCATGGAAGCTTGTCGACACCTCTGTCGCCGCAGAAATGCCGATAGCCATCTCGCTGATCGCATCAATGGATGGACGAGATGTGACCTGGATACGTATACATTGCTAGCATCGATAATTACCGTCAACCCCATCTATCTATTCGTCGATTGATCAGCGATTAACTGGCGTGCAAAGCAAATTGGCTTGCCTACTCGTTGTAACGAGGAATCCCTCTATCCTGGTCAAAACTTCATTGACGTGGGAGAGATGGGCACCCGAGGAGGTCACCGCGCTACTAAGAGCTGGGCAAGACTAGGCTTACTTGGCAATGAAGGGGCTGAGTAACGAGGGTAATCGGTTTGCCCATTGCTCGGGGTGATACCCATAATGCATGAGACACAAACCTTTTCCCACACGTCGAAATACTCGACTCCTCGGCGACCGACGTTAACGTTGCCGCCCCATATTTCGGATATCACAAAACAAAAGCGGACAATCTGAGTTAGGCCCGTCGTCCGTTGGACACGGGGTGCTTATAATGAGTGGATGCGAAAGTTGACCTCACATGTGCCCCACTATGAATGCTGTATTTTGGATTTCGGATCAGAAAAGTTTCGCTGTTTGGGAGGCTTTCTAATTTTCAAATGCGCAACAATAAAGTTAACACGTCTCGTAACGATCACGTGAAGTGACATTCGCCAGATCTCGCAAATAAATATAATCGTATCGCAAAAGTGCAAGTAAAGAGACATCGACGGTAGAAATACTAGAAGGCGTAGAAACATCATGTGAGGACAAAATACATAAATTGAATAATTCGTGAATTGGCTTCCAGAGCCGCAGCAGAAGAGAAGAACGTTGGGAAGCGATCAATCGTAACAGATATCGTTAGTGATACAACAAAATTGTGTGACTTCTTCTAGTATTTCCGTTGTGGATAGCGTCGTCTATTTTCTATCATCAATAAGTGGTCATAAGATAACCATCAAGCCCAAAAAGAAGAAACGATAAAAGCGGGCGTAACGTGAGGCGATAGGATTGGGCAGTTATGGCGACCATTCTTTACTCATGAAATTCCATGAGATTTCGAGGACACCAGTGCCAAGATCGCCGATTTGCTCGAAAAGTCCTGGCGACATATCTAAGGTGGCAATATTAGGACAAATATTACTTCTGATCACAGGGGCTTACCGAGACTTCCTGAGCTGCAGGAGGGACATTCATCGCGCGTCATACCATATGCGCTCTTGCCATTGGCAGTGTTGGTAACATGCACATACTGGAAACGAAAATTGAGTTGGAGGTACAAACAAATTCGACTGCAGCCATACCTGCCCACAGTTTCCTCCGTTACCATAGATGGCAGAGGAAATAGCGACGATAGAATCGCTATTGACATTGTTCTCGCCACATGCACCAAGGCCGACATCAAACCAAGTACCCTGGATGCAACAGGGGTTTAGATATATTCACCACTTCTCTGACATGTAGACTTACCCTTCCTGTATGCGTCACGCGTTTTGCGAGATCAGGGGAAGAGGAAACATCGAGTGGCATCGGCGCTGCCAAAGCCATGAACAAAGAGGCGAACAGAATGATGAATAAGAGGGCGATTTGAGACATTATGCGGTGGGGGGTGGCACGTATATAAGAGATGGTTGAGCGTTCAATGAGCTTAGGATAAGGCACGAAGAGGTGAAACTCGAAAGCTTGGATTTTAAGGATAACTTGCAGTCCCTTTTATACCTGAATCAACATTTTACCTCATGCGGGACGCATGTCTTTCGGGAAAATTGATTGCTGTGCAACTTTGAGGGATCGACCCGGAGTGGCTTTGTGACATGTCGAGAAAAAAAGAGGGTCAACCGACTTCGGAACAACGCCCGCACTCAAACTTCAAGTGAGAAAGTTAATAATTGTCTCCGGGGCGAGGACAAAGCATAACGTTAAACGCGCGGCAGGAAACCCGGCAAAGGAGCACAGGAATAAATGACCGTAGACAGATGCACGCGTACTCCGCGCGGAAGCCTGTGGAAGCCTGTGTAGTTACGGCGCTAGCAAGCGACGAAGGGGGTTTGAGCGATAATCCGGGACCTTGAATTGCTCTGAGAAAAGCATAGAGTCAAAACCTCGTGCATCAAAAGCGAAATTCTACATCAAGATCAACGTCCAAGCCACAAGAAATCAGTACTTCAAGAAGTTTTCAAGAAAGGAAAAAATTTGTGAAAGGCAATCGGTTTGTCAGCATTTCTCACAGGTGTTGTTCTCTTGCCTCCGATGACTTGGTTGGCAACAAACAATTTTTGGTATTTTTCATAAACTTAGTGATCGACCCCGATGCTATGTGTACCCCCGAAAATGATCGATTCGGATGGACACGCTGTATTCGCTCTTTTTTACGCTAAAAAATCATAAAGCTTCAAGCTCTATGGCACGTGGGGGTAGCTGCCAGGTACGGGGCTGAGCGCTCGAAGTGCTTGCTCATTTCCGGTCTTCACTCGTCTTGGAGTCGCACAGAGTCATATCATTGCTCTTTCGAACTACTCATTGCAAGAAGAGCCTGGAATCATGCGCCGAAGCCCTTAGATCGCTTGGTCTGTATTCCGGTAATCCTGTGGATGGCTGGACTGCGCCACTTGCGCCAGGACTTGCGACAGTTCCTTTCAAGTTGCCGATGAATAGGCCCACACGGACATTTGGGGGAATAATTTAGAGTAATAGGTAAGCTAGGACTGGGTCTCGTCTCAACTGATTCATACTTCCAGAACATATTCGATTTCCCTCTATATTCATTCGTTCCCTCAATGACTTCCGTTTCTGGGTCCTGAGCCGATCTAGGACCACAGGAACAATCCGCGGCTTTGTGACGATCTCTGGCTCCGCGAGGTGATCACCAGTTTATGTGTGCTTATAAGAAGGGTTCTTATGCCGCTGGCCTTCAGTGCGGTCAGTATCCAGATTGGACTGCCCAGAAATCGCCTTATTAGTTACGCCATATTGTTTTCCACCCCGCAACTTGGTCGGCCGACCAAAACCGGCGCAGGTATAGCGGCTTCTGGTTGCACCTCATCCCTTATTGATCACACAAATATAACGGTATGAATGCCTTCTTTTCATGGGTAAATCTTTGTTTGTTAAAACCAAAAGACATGGCCGGGGGGGGCCAAGACACGGGATGTATGAATCCGTTGCAAAGAGATTTCTTGCGTGTGGTGCGTGTGGTGTGCGATTTTCAACTGATCGTTTGTTTTCCGAGTAACTTCATTCGATATAAGACATGACGCAAAGCTGCCTCTTAGAGTCTCAATCGACTGAGCATCGACTGAATTGATCCATCCCATTCGCATACATTGTTTCCGAAGTCTCACCCTCCGGTGTAATTACCGCCTCACGTTTTTGGCCTGGTGACATGTAACTGCGGTTTACGGAGACATCATTTCATGCCAAGAGCGGTCCGATATTTCAAGTCAGCTGCGACGGCGAAGTAATAGATGCATCCTCTTTATTACATCTACTATGTTCCGTACAGCAAAACATGAACACATGATCTGTGATGTTTGATATGCCTTGAACTGCGGAGTAACGATCATGTCTTGATCATGTCGGCGCTTACCCCATACTCACGCGATATATAACGCCTGAGGCTTTCACCAGTAAGTAATGGCCAAGTACGTGAAGGGGTGGTCAACTTGTCGGGTGATTGACTACATACACTTACAAGCGCGATATGCACACAACCCAGTTATATAAGACAGATTTTACAAGTGTAATATGGTATTTTATACTTGAAGCTTGAAGCTTGAAAGCTTGAAGGTTGGTCCGCCGTTTAAAACTTACATCATCCGAAAGTCGATGAAAAAGGGTGGTCTCAGTTCACGTGATTTCAATTGACATCATTACTACAGCCTGTTACAGTATGTACAATGGCTGTACCGTCTCTTATTAAGTTACTGCGCTGCTGCGAACTTTGCTTTTCGATAACCAACGCAATATTGGTATTCATACTCGATCTATACTATCCCGCTCGAAAGACTTTTGAAACTTGGTAAACACGTGATGCAAAGCGCAACACAGAGCTATGGTGAACATCTTCCGGTGAGATCCTTTGATGCTGTTTAGCAAAAGCAACCCTATTAACGATTCGACAGGACCAAGTCGATTTGATAGGGAATTCATTTGATGCACATCTTGGATTAATTGGTGATGTATGTGTCGCGTGCAACCTCAAATTCAGTTGGGCAATAACTAGCTCGTATACTTACCAAACTTCATTATCCTACAGATTCGCGAGCTTTACAGAGAAAGAGCCGCAATAGAACGCGAATATTCCGCCAAGCTGCAAATCCTTGCGAAGAAAGCCGCAGAGAAGAAGGCCAAAAATGCGGCAATAGTAGTATTTGGTAGCAGCCCCACTAAAACTTTCGATGAGAGTGCTCTGCATCAAAGGTAGTTATCCAGTTGATTTCTCCATCCATTACATTGATCTTTTGGAATCCAGCACCTTAGATAACGCGTACTCTCAGATAATCGAATCCATATCTAGCTCGGCACAGGATCACGTCAATCTCTCCAGCTCTCTGGCATCACACGTGATTGAGCCCCTTCGTAGCATCGAACATCGAAATGAAGATATCAAAAAGAAGGTTATTTGATGAAGGGTTTATCTGTAGACTATGGCTCATTCACTATTTTCAGCAAATACAATTTTACCAGAAACTCGTTGGAGACCGAGATAGGTTGTATGCGGATCGTATCAAAGTACGTCATTTAACTTATCACCGTGAAATCACTTGCAAACAGCGCACTTTCTTACAGAGCAAACAAAAGGTATATCTATGCGCCTCGTTCTACAACTATTTCTTAAGTCTATATTTTAAGTACGATGACGATTGCTTGGAAGTGGAGGCTCACCGACAGAAGCAGGTACTTATCGTGCTATTGCAACCTTATAATCTTTGCTTATGCACCTATACTTGGTGTTAGAGTCACGTTCAGAATGATAAGCATGCTGACCGTGCTGCAAGACAATTCGAACAACAACAAGTAGACATGCTTAGTAGCAAAAAGTATGACCTTGCATTCTATCTTGAACTGGTGCTCATATCAACCACAGCGCGTATTTGATAGCGACAGCTGTTGCTAATCAGGCAAAGGCAAAATTCTATACCAAAGACCTACCCATCTTGCAGGATGTAGGTTCTATTTTTTTTTTTTTTGAAAGACCAGGAATTCGCTAACCAGCTGCATTTTTGGAAGTCGTTCCGTAAGCAGCAGCCGACTGTTTAATTTTCCACCTTGATTAAACCCGAGCTCTTTATCAGAGGACCTGCAAACTCGGTTGATTACGGCCTTTATCGCTGTCTTGGTCCAGGCTCAATCTCTTCAGATGGCGCATGAAGACACGGTGAAGGCTCGACTGGTCTCTGTGGAAACCGCGCTGAAAGAAGTCGACCCAAAGAAAGATCAGAATCTCTACATCGATTTCAATATTAGGCCATTTACTGTACCAAACGACTGGGTATTCGAGCCGTGTTCGAGCCACTATGACACAGTAAGCCTTATCATATCAGTGCGTTAAAGGCCTCATTTTAACCTGTATATAGGATGAGATGAGCCTTGACCCTGCTCCGAAAGTATATCTACAGAACAAGCTTACCAAATCTAGAACCAAACTCCGAGAGCTCGAGCCGGTTTTACAAAGCAAACGTGCGCTCCGTCCAAGGTGTTATTTTCTGACTTCTGATCCATATATTAGGAAGCGAGGTCGATAATTTGGCTAACCTATTATCAACGGATCATGCCGACGCAACATATACCCTTGAAAATGTGAATGTCAGTTTGCTGGATAACAATCTCACACTTATCTTACATATTTTGAAGGCTCTTTTGGATACGAAGAACCAAACAGTCTTTTATGAAACATCTGAGTGTGTTCTTCACTCCGAAATTGAGATCATATCTGCGGCGTTAGGTGGTGCGCACCGATTTATCGGTCTCTAGTCAATAAACCTAGCAGTCTATTGCAGATGACGTAGGGGGACAAAATCCACATACTTTCAAGAGTTCTTCCTTTTCAATTCCGACTTCGTGCGGCTATTGTAAGGTGCGTTATAGTCCTTTCCACGGCGACTCTGAACACTGATCCGAAGCAAGTCATCGATTTGGGGCTTAAGTAAACAAGGAAAGACGTGTAAAGCGTGCGGATTATCTGTACATGCGAAATGTGAACTGAAGGTAATGACCTTCAGCATAACATTTAGTGAGGCTGTTCAAGCCAAATATCTGCAGGTGCCCGCGGAATGCAGTGGCATTCCTGGAGATCATAAAATTTCGGAAGTCGTGTCCAGAACGTCGTCGACCATATCACGGTCCGAAAGTAGAAGTGAGTAGATTGGCACGACAGAAAATTGCTCGTCAACCTATTTCCGCAGCAGCAGTTTCGTCTAAAGTCGGAGAAATACCAACACCATCTTCGTTCGTGCAGCCCGATACACCACGACAGGTGGAGGATGCCCATCCATTGGCTCGTGTTATATTTGACTTCGCTGCCTCATCTCCGTTCGAGTTACACGTATCTGGTAAGTTTACACGATTGTCAGGTGGAGCGCGTGTACTGATAGTTCTTGATAGAGGGCACCCTGGTGCATGTGCTCGAGGAAGATGATGGATCCGGTTGGGTCAAAGTGGCCGATGATTTTGGTGGGAAAGGACTTGTTCCGGCCTCATACATTGAGACTGTGGAAGAGAATGGTTTACAGAGGTCTAGATCCTCTGATATAAATCCTCGACAAAACTCGGAAAAACGTGGTATGTGCCCTTTTGCGCTAGCTTCGTATCGAATCTAGTGTTAAGTCCCAACAGTGCGGGTTTTATATGATTATGAAGCTCAAGGACCAGACGAGCTGACAATCACGGAGGGGGACCTGATCGAACTTTCTTCCGGTATAAATGGTGGTCAGGATTATGCGGAAGGTTGGTGGGAAGGTAAGAAAATACTAGGCGGGAATAAATATGAATCTTGCTTGACTGATTATAATTTTAGGGTTTTCTGTCAGCGGGCACAAAGGCATCTTCCCTAGTAATTATGTACGTGATGTGTAGGGTTATCATGTCCAAAAGATTTTAACTGAACTGCATCTTCAGGTAGAATTAATTTGATTGACCATATATCCTACTGCCGTTAGGCGAAGATTATACGACTTATTTATACGTTCATATACGTGAAGCAGACCATCGCATCATAACTTCATTGAATAGGGATCATCAGTGGCGCGAGCTCCGACAGGGAAGAGCCGACATTGATCCACGCCGTGATGTAGAGTTTTTCAAAACATATGCTCTTCTGACGTCGAGGGGATCGTCGAGGAGGCTATAGTGAGTTGACGTATGTGTCTTTATCTGGCTTTTCTTACGTTTTGCCTTACTGTCAGGAAATCATTTCTAGCTTGAACCAGGGGAATTTCACTAATATACGGCGATTTAATTCAACTCTGTCAGATTATCGGTGGCCGGCTACAGCCGAGCGTGCTGGAGCCAGGAACTATCGTACGTACATATGATTTTGCGCATTGGATACAAGAACGGCACATACATATTTAGCTTTCGATGAAGCATAGCACGGCATATCTCAAAGCAAAATACAGCCGTATTGAACAGGTCGCATCACAATTGTACCAAGATCGGACATGTCGCCCTCCCTCGCTTACAAAGTGGTGCTAGCCTGATGTTCCCTATCAGATCAAATCAATTGTGCTGCGCTGGGGCACAAATTTATATCTCCATTATCGAAGACCCTGCACGCACGGTGTATACGGAGCAGACTGATAAACATAAAAAATGCAAATCCCCATGCCGGTCAAACTCTACTTACTCTTAGAGAAAATCATCAAGCGAAGCAGGATCATAAAAGGTGCCAATGACAACGAAGGGGAACCTAATAACCAAGCTTATATCTGTACAGCGGCACCGGGACAAGCGGCCTGGTCCTACCGCTGCCTTACCGTAAATTAATATACCCCTCAAAGGTGATCACCACCATATACCTCTGAAGCACGTTGCCATTGCGGGTGAAAGTTCATAAGCAGCATCAGTCAGCCTTCAGATTCCCATCCACCTTGACCACGGCCCCCAAAGCGGGCTGAACACCAACAGAGAAAAAACCCAATACATATCACTTACCCCTCGCGAGGTTCTCCACAAAGACATTCACCCCTGGAACTTTGCAAATTGCATCATACACATTGTAAATTTAACAATCTGTTACTTTTTCGCATTCCGCGCGGAGTTCTTCCGTATTTCACTCGAGGTTTCGTGTTGGGAGAGATCTGAAAAAGCGGAGGAACGGAGATGCCCTTGTGAGTTCAACCAATAGCGTTCCTCCGATGACTTTGTCGATAACGTCAAAACTATCCTGGTTCGAGTGTGGACAAGGTTGTTCACGGTCCGAGCAAACACGATGCTGGGAAGCGATGCATACATACTACGTGGCGCATGAGGGAGCCTGGCCTTTATTTTCTTTCGTATGGAGAGAAACCACTTGGAGTAGCAGGGCTTCCTTTCTATGAACCAGAACGAGTCCGCGGCTACATTTATTTATTTCCGAGTACATGCTTAGTGGAACGCTAATAAATTTATTATTCAACGCACCTAAAGTGAACACTCTTCCCCCGGCCATGGCAAACACCTTTCGATATGACGGCGAATTAAGAAAAGTGGTGAATGTCTTATCCGACGGTGCTTTGGGGCCTAGGCCAAAGACCCGGTAACACCAGCCAAAAGTGTCAAAGCCATTTGCGTGAAATGGTATAAGAAGGAGGGATTGGTGTGAGGAATCCCCATGTCCTTTGGTCAAATTACTCGCCCATGCATCCTGATTGTACTGCTTAATCTTGAGCAATGGATACCACCTCTTTGCCTTTTTCGCATCGGAGTCGCGGCACCATGCAACGAGTAAAGTCTACCGTCCTGTCTCGCAGACGAGCAGTATAGTGTCAATACTCTTGCGATGGATGACTGCGACGTCGATCCTTAAGAGGTAAATAGCGTTGACGTCCTCTGCGAAAGATCGAGTCCGACCACCGTGACCACCACTACCTATTGCGATATATCGACAACCTCGAAGTCTTTACTGCGCGAATGCTTGTAAGAACAAGATATCATATCAAACAAGATACTAATACCGCTACGAAGGGTTGTAGAGAGATAGCTATCCGTTTGTCGATTGTTTCTGTAAGAGTCAACAACCATACCAAAATGTAATAGCTTATGATTGGTTTGCCGGAGTGAGACTTTTACAAGACAATCGTTCCTTGTTCGTTTCTTGGCCATCAGTCATTGGCCCTGGTTGATTATTTGCAACCTCGAGATCTTGTCTCACATGATCATTCGAGGTAGATTGGCGACACTGTTGAACTCACGATTAGCGCAGGTATTTGAAACGTGTCAATGAGGCTACAATGAGGACCGTCAATCCTATCCAGGATAGCAGCAAACAATGAGAGAAATGCTCACGGCTCTCCGAACTTGGCTGTATCCGAGTATGTCTGGACCAGCTGAAAAGGCGAGCATAGATAGCACGAGGCACAGGGGGAAACGATGGGATACAAATGACTAAATAAACATTGCTTGTCCGATGAGAGCGAGTAGGAAAGATAACGACATCGCGGGCTATCGCCCACCAACGCCAATTGTTGTACGTATATAGGCACCGTTGGCTGTCATAGGGCCATATGATGTGCCAGATGGTAGTGAATTAGGCAAAGCACCGCCGAGTGCGGGTGTTGGCAGTGGACCCATACCCATAACAACGTTCTGATTCTGGCCAGTTGACACGCCTGGGCCTGGTGTTTGATTCTGCGTGTCTCTCGATATACCCCTGTCTTCCCGCTCAGCTATGGTTGCTCCTCCCCGTCCGGTGTCAGTGATTCCATTAGGTTGAGTGAAGGTTTGCCCAAGGCCATAGAGTTTGCCATTATACTCCGCGTCGTCGATCTGATCATAGAAGTATATCTCTCGCATTTTGAAGAACGTAGAAGCTGTGAGTAAGGAATCAGACCCTGCTTGATGTGATGTTCCTATTCTCATGACCTTTGACAACATCAGTTGATTTGAAGAGCGATAAGCTCTAATCCACAAAAAAACTCACACCAAGATCATCCGCAACATCTTGTAGTCCCCCCTTGAGTCCCTTACAACCTCGCATCATAAACTTGATATCGTATACATATGGGAACCACATATGCAACCATTCGAAAAATATGTCTTCCGTGGTGGGTAATGACGTGGCGGTAAGTAGTTTGACGAAGTATCCAAAATCATATCCGCTGAGATAACCCCACGAGTTATCAATATAAATTCGCTGAAATTGGAACAGAGGGGGAAATAAAACATGGTAATAGCAAGGAAAGGTTCTTGAAGGAAGTTACTACTTCTCCACCCTTCTTGCTGCCAAGCACCGGGACGAGGGCAAGTATTACGACTCTCACCTGTGAAACGAGACCCATTTAACTTCAGGTGCCAACACCAAGCCTGATGTTATCATAAGCTCGGCGAAATCGTTTGGTAGTATGCCAATTTCTTCATGCCTCTGGAAGTCGATACCGGATTTTTGTAGGAGCTCCAGCGATTCTGGAGCGTACATATCTTCGCTAGATCAGTATTAGATGTCTGAAAGGTTTAATGAAGGTGAATACATTTCCTACTTTACGCTGAACTTGAAATTGAACTGCCAAGTTGTTACATCTTGAGGGAAGTTACCTTCGTCATCTGCCAGCGTGATTCCGACTTGTATGATCTTCAAAAGGTCCACGTTACAACGCATCGTTTGATAATGATAGTCCGAAGATGTTTTGAATGTTCCTATAGGCCGTGCTACAACCCCAGGGAACTCTGTATCCTGATCTCAATGTGAGTTCATTTGTTGAATATAAGTTTGGTAAAACGAGACCATTGCAATATATGGATATTCGTCAATCAGATCGCGGATATTCCGCATTTCAACTTCAAGATTTGGTGCCCATACTTCTCGTATTCGAGACATTTTAGGCCGGGAAACAGATATGAGGGATGATTCAATATGAAGCGGTCGAGGTTCGGTTTTGGTGCCACTACCGGCAAATGCAACGCCACATCGCGTCTTAGTCAGCAACAACAATGAAAATGTCCAACTTCTGATCATATTTCAATCAGCGAACGGTAGGTAAACTTGTAAGAGCAAGTGCTAGCTATAAACTATATATATTGACTACGAGAATATGATAACTTGAACCAAACCAATAAACCGTCATTGTACATCGAGATGAGCACCCAGTACTCAAAACCAAGACATGTAAGTGTTACTCTGGTTCTCAAGATTGGATGCCAAGGCGCCGAAATCGAAATTGAAGGTGTGATTGCCAACTCTTTGTGCCGCAGTCCCACCAGGCGTGGAGGATTCACTAGAGCTATGCTTGGGATTTAAACAGTCGTCACTTTTCCCCAGTACAAGAGCGAGCAAATCCGTCGACAATTCAGGTGAGCGATTTCCTTGATCTGCTGTGCGCTCTCCCGGAGACCAAAGAGCCACCATTGATCTGGACGTAGGAATTGGCACCTCTTGAATTGGTGGAGGGGCCGTTTTGCTGATATCCTCCAAGCATTCCAATAGATGAGGGTGCGCAACGTCAAATGGATTGGTTCCCCTTCCAGAGTGACCTCTCCAGCCAGCGGCATCATCTACATCCATAGCAGATGATCTTGAGACACTTATACGCCATTGATTATATGAACGGCGTGATCGTTCTATGATTTTTTCCAGAAGAGGCTGTGAAAATCGAACTTGAATATCTCTAATATTTCTCGATGCTCAGTAAACACTTACAAGCGCCTGAGCAACTTTGGAGCATTCTTCAGCAACCTTCGCAAACAATCGATGTACTTCTTCTAATTCGCGGAGTGCAAAAGGAGCGAGTGTGATGAAGGGTGTCCTTGAGACGATCAAAGAAAGTGCAACCTGCATATTGGCCCATCGTCAGTGGCAAACATCTTTTGCTTTGGAACATGCTCTCTTACGGCTCCTGAAAATGCATTGAACCAAAAGCACATAAATCGTTTACTAAGCTGAGGTTCCCGCTGCAGCATTTGGTCCAGAGTTGCGACAAGTTTGGACGCGCTGAGATATGTCGCCAAAGCTGATGGAGCATATTGGTGTTGGTAAGAAAAAGTGTCCGGATTGCTCAAAGCTTCTGTGAAGAAATTCCGATGCAGCTGCAGAAGAACTGGCCCAAAATTTTCATCTGGGAAATATAACGTCAATAACAGGACATACCGATCTCCCGTCCGCTGGATACCAGAACTTGCTGCATAGTCAATTGCCGATTTCCGATGACCCCATCAGAGTGGAAGATATCCAGTGTGGGAGGAATATTGAAATTGCGGATCTTCTTATCCACCTCCATAACCACCCGGTAGGGCTGTTGTTTCGCAGATATGGCCGCGGTCAACACAGGCGTCAAGCACTCCAAGAAGAATTCATGTTTCCACTGATGATCTGGCCTGGAATCAAGTAGGGATGTGTGAGAAGCCACTGGAACCTACATGATTGGGCGCCTGGGACTATAAACATCCCTTCGACGGCATAGGAGGGCTGGTGGCAATCAACATGAGAGAGACATATTGACGGTGGTCGTCCCAAAGATAGGGCCTGTGAGGCGAGACAAGCTGGATTATTTTTCTGACAACATTTTAATGCCAAGGTCATACCAAACGTGCATCCAGGTTCAAAAGTTCCCAAAAGAGCATCTGTCGCCGCTGCGACTCTTCAGGTATGGTTTTTCGCCTGTTTCCGTCTCTATCTAGTCATAATCAAATACCCGGAGATATGTTTAGCGATACGTGGACATACGAAGTCCTAACTGCGAAGTCTTATGTCACTGGCACACATGACTAGAAGGGAATGGCTTACACTTTGAGCAAGTTTGACCGTGAGACCCATGATGCTCCATGCGTACGCGACTGCTTGACTTTTGTCTGAGAAAATGAGAAGGTACCATATCATGTAAAACTTGTCAAAGTCAAACCCATCAGAGGTCGCCACCACGCTTGGTTCCGTGAACGACTTACCAGAGTTTGTAGCAGGTCCAAACTGGGTTCATCCATTAGGTTCATCTCGCACAACGAAGCACGAGCAAGGCGATGGTATACCTCCGCCCGAGGGGATTCCTTCTGTTGATTGAGGTCTACAAGAAGACCGATGGACATCATGATAAACAACAGGGAGAGACGACGAAAATTCAAGCTTTCCACAGGAGTTGCGTATACGTGGTGAACCAAGTTCGGAAGCCAAGTTTCGCTTGGATCCAAATTGTACCTGGAAAGATAGGTTGCTAATAAGCGATGTGAACGTCAGCAATTGCCCTTAGGACATACTGCCAAAGTGCATTGGATCGCGCTTGTGAACAAAGATACTCAGCCTCCGAGCGGGGAGGAAGCATCTCATGTATACGTTCTCTTACGGTATTGTTAGGGAGCCAAGGAAAAGGAAAAGCTTGGCTTAGTTTCTCGATTTCGGCGGATAGTTGTGGGACTTGCGCTGGTTGCGGGGAAGCATCAGTCGAACATCCCCTCTCCTATAAAATTTGTAAAAATTTGTAAAATCTTGAGAACCAAAAATACTATATAATGATGTTGTAGCCCAGTAACTTACCTCAGAACGATGAATGGGACCAAAATCTTGTTCCTTTGGTGATCGATCTGCAGATGGTAGCTGACTAGTACTGGCATGCGAATCATCCACAGGTGTATCACCACAGCGGGGGGTGACTTGCGAACTGTAAAGCTCTAGGGCATTTTTTATCCGCAGGAGGTCCTGATTAAGCAATGGGTGAGGGTCGTTTGTGCATTTGGCCTGCACAGATTCAAGAGCATCTTCGAGCTGTCGTATTCGATCGCTCATCTGGATGATCTTGGCGTGCAGTTGCTCCGTATTGGCTAGGATAAATCTGCCAACACATCAGTGTCTGCTGAATTTTTCATGCTTGACCATCAGTACCAACCTGCTGCCCTTACCCGACGTGAGAGCACCTATCTGGTAATCAAGCCCGAGATCAAGAATTCAATGGTTCAGGCGTACCATCGGGACAAATCTCAGCGCACCCGCGTTTAGAGCATGACTGGCAAGGGAAGACGCGATCACACTGAAAAAGGCGTCAATGCTTTCCGTTAGGCGTTCGATCAATTGACTGTACTTTGAGTTTCAATCTAAATATTTGTTGGTCGATTTTTATCGATGACATTAAATACGAAAGGACCTACCTGCGACACTCTGCGCACGATAGAGGCTGTTTTTTGGTGTGGGTCTTTCTGGAGGTTGAGCTCGGGTCATCAGGGGCAACCGACGCGTGATGATCGTCTGGAGACAGGTCTGACGCATTGCGTGGACGTTTGGGCGCTCGAGAAGGGATGCTCAGTTCGGGGGGATTGTGGTGTAGCTGATACCGCTGTTCGTTCGCGTCTGCGTGCATAGTATCAGTATAGTGGATAAAGTGATTGTGTGCGAGCGTATACGGGTCAAAAGACACCCGAGCTGAGCGGACTCAGACTTTCACGGATAGATATAGCGCACTAAATTTACGGCATCGGAGAACCACGAGCCTCCTTGCTATCTGGATGATTTAAGTTCTGGCCCTCCGGATCCTCTTCTCGACTCTTCAATGGGATTCTCCGTTATTGAGCGCACATGTACGAAGTGACGTGCAATTTTAAGTAACCTTCCAAACCGATAACAACCATCTACGCCGCACATCACATGCATTAGTCACAGAACTTCATCAACCGCCAGCAGCATGCAGAGGGACACCAAGTGAACAAATATGTACTTGCCAAGCGCTTGTAACTTGTACCAGGTTAGGAAACCTCCCGGGAATTGCCCATCTAACAAGGCCGCCGATGGGGTATGTTACTTCCGCAAATAAGGCGCCTAGCCGGCGGGCCGGAACAACTTATGATCTGCAGTACGAATACGTATGGCAGTTATATGTGACTTGGTGCCAGATATCCTTGCATGGCAAGCGGGAGTAGAGCTGTTATCGTTTCTCCCCTTGATCAGAATAGTCGAACGTTTGCTCTACTTACTTTTTTGGTACGATTCGTGCAGGAGACTTGTTTGTCCGTAAGTCTCGCATCAAAGTTTGTATTTTGTCGCCGATGTATATGTGAAGCCCGAAAAGCAAGGAGTATATGATGCGACATTGACCCCGTTTTCTGTCACAGAAAGAAAAAAAAAGTTTAATTTCTGGTATAACGGTAGATTATGATCAAACCTAGCATGATCCACTGGGAAAGGGGAACTCGATTTAATGGATCAGGTTTCACGAGGTTCCTTGCAGGTCCTCGATGGCATCAGTCGCGACCGCGATTTCCGGAGTTAGTGAAAAGCAACAAATCCACACCACGCCGAATTCCGAGCTCGAATAAGCTTGACTGTGGTCCTCATCATTTCCTCATGGAGACTGGCATGTGCGCATTCAGGCTCACAAAGGGAAAGCAGGCCTCCATTGCACTCTGTGATATAGGTGGGAAATTTTGCAGACCGTGGCTCACTTGAGAAGCCTGCCGATGAGAACCATTTGTGTGCTATACTTCGTGGGATTTGGGCTTCCACCGGTGATAGCAGCAACCTCCTAATCGGAAAAACTCTCAGGGTATTTTAAAACCCTCAAGAGCGTAAATCTTTAAAGAAGCGCGTCCGCTCAGCGTCAGGGTTCATGCTTTGAAAATCGCAGCAGCGAGATCAGATGCGGATATCGTGTCTTGAATGCCACGATTATGATGGGAGCAGGCAGCGTGTCCATTCGTTGAAACGTTGACGCTTGCAATGAGTGGTAATCTGTTACCAAAGGTGAATGTGGGATCTTGAACGGCCTATCCTGGTTCTTCATAAGCTCAAACAACGGCATTGGGTGTGACATTGTAATGTGATTAAAATGATACGGCACCGGGATCTGCCCAACACACCGAGGGGCCGTAAGTGCGGCATAAAGGAATTCCTTCGATAACTGTAACCACAGTGACGCTCATGTTTGTGGAAGTGGCAGAAACCAAGACAAGCGTGAGGAGGGAAAAGGACAAGCTTATACTCAAACACGACTCATCAGCCTTCGACAAAGTCCACAGAGTACTTATGGTGATCGATGGTCGCAAAAACAAGTCACAAGTTCAAAGTTGACATTGTCAGTGTGATAATGCTTAGTAACCAAAAGTATACATGGACAAGCTGCAAGAATATGTAGGTTGAACAGTTGAAGAAGGCAAGATATTTGTTTCCTAATGATTGAATTTATCCTAACCTTATTCCGGGCGCGATTCAGCTGATCCGATTATCGCATTACAACTTCGCCTTCCCTTCTTCTCCTGCTTCCTTTGTATTCTTCTCTGCAGCAGCAGCCCTCTCCATCATCTGTCTGGTCTCTGTCGCGGCTTCAGCAAGATAATGCTTGAGAGCTGGTGTATCTTGCTTGAGAGATGTGATGGTCCATCGGATATAATGGTCATCGATAGAATACGAGAGACCGTAACCATCGGTCACGACTAAACGCCCGGGATATCATTTCAGCCACAATAGATGATCTGCTCAACGTTAGAACGCACCTTCGCCATACCCCCATCCGTCAAGGAACTTTGAAGATAATTGTGAGGTTGACAACTCCCAGTGGTTGGTCTTAGAGAAGGCCGGATCATCGTAGATACGAGGCATGGGTTCGCCTTCACGAAGCATCTTCTTCAGCCCAAATAGATGCCTATCAACGCCTTGCCCATCTGCCGCCCACGCGGCATATTGTAGATGACGGGAGACCGCTTTTCGGAACAGAGTGGCGCGGTGTACGTCCTGGAGATGTCGAGATCAGCGCACATCGCCGAGTCAAATAGATGGGGTGTAGGGCAAGATCGAATGCAGACTTACTGTCTCTTCTGGATTCAACATCGCCTCGGCCCAAGCCTTGGCCTCCGAACTAGCACTCCTAATAACTTCGGTCCGACCATGTTGATATTTTCGCGTTTGACAGCTTTCGTAAGTCACACCAGGGCGGTTGTGCATCTTGTGGAAGGCGAGTTGTTTGACAAGTTGAGCCCAAGCATCTGGTGAAGCCTTGTACTTCTTCATTAGGTCTTTTCCGTATCCCTCGTAGTGGAGTACCTGATAATATGATTGGGCGTCAATGACAAAACAACGATGATATAATCTAATCAACATACAGCCATATCATGTTTCCCGACGAGCTCATCGAAGTGTTGACATGCGTTATTGACGTAAGTTTGAGCGGTGCGGTCGAGTTCGAATTTAAGCTCCTGAGGCTGGGGCAAATTGGCGCCTGTGGCATGTGCCCTCGGGGCACCAAGATCAACCTTGTTGGCAGCGAGAGAGGCGAGAATAAATTCATTCATTCGAAGAGTGGGAGTGCCGTCCATGGAGGAATGTTCTCCGAGGAAACCGGAACGACCATTATCGAAAACGAGCACTTGCGTACATATGGAGTTAGATGGGTATGCATAATAAAAGCAAGTGGCATAGACTTACACTGATGCTTGTCATAGAACCGGTTTCGACCATCACCTACCCAGCATGCCCAAGATATATCTTCTCTTGTGACTGGCTTCGTGTCGTCTAAGCAAACTATTATCGCTGATGATTCAATGCGCTCAAGAGACTCCGCGTTCAGTGAGGAGGCAGCGACAAGTGCTTGGCGGGCCTATATTAGATAAAGACGTGATCAAATGACGATGAATAATGACTCCTCACATCTGCCCAAATATCTCGATTTTCGCTCGTTAACGCACCGATAGGTGTGCCTTTTTCATTACCAGCCAGCTGAATGACACGTTCTATTTGACTGACGCAAATTCAGCCTCCAGAGTCACAATAGATGCGTGATCCGCTTACACTTCTAGCTCAGCAGCACTGAGTTCATCTCCCCAAGGGGTCATGAAAGGGACTTCATAGAACTTGTTTTTTCGAACGAACACGATGTGATTGTGTGTTTCCGGATCGAATTTCTTAGCTGTATCGGAAGGTTTTACAGGATATCGAGAAGAGTGGAATCTAGAAGAACAGCGTGTTTCATGTTGCGTGAATTAAAAAGGGCCAGGATACTTACAGCCATTTGTAGGAATCCATGCACAGTGGCATGCCTCGCACTTTCTCTGGTTCTAGTTGCTTCCTTGAGGATGCTATATTAGGCCGGCCAGTATTATCGATCGATCGATAGTACTTACGATTCGGTTAACTCTCTAAATGGAAGCATGGCCTTGATAAGGCTGGCCGCTCTCTTCGCTGGAGTGCGTCTCCTCATGTCGTCGAGATGAACATAGAAATAGCTGACGTACACGACCACAGGATCACGATATCCCATGTACGCAGCATCATTCCACCAGTCAGCAAGCCAATTCTTGATTGAGGGATCTGCGGCACGGCTCTCTAAGCGTTTCTGTAGTTCAGCAGCTACGGGGGATTTGAGGAAAGCGTTTGCGGCAGACTGGGTGTTAGCATACTCGGATTCTGTTAGGTGAGGTCGGACCGTTTCGAGATATTTGTGTACAGTAGATGACACAGTAGGGACGGGAAGACGTGGTAGTGACGCTTGGAACCTAAGCATATTGCCTGCCGATGGATCAACTGCGTATCCCTCCGGAATAGCGTCAGATTTCCTCGCCGCGGACGATTTCAGAGTACGGCCCTTTGCCATTTGGGTAATGAGCTGTACGACCACGAATTCATTTAACTGGTGTCATTTGGTGTCACAACCTGGAAATTACTCACCGGAGAGCGCGTTGAAGAATAGGAAACTAGTTTGTTCGACAACCTCAGCATACCAATGGAAAAGGACTGGGTAACGTTGCGACAATGGTGAATGGAAGAGACCTATGTCCTCCCACACTACACTGTCAGATGGTTCTGCTTAAGAGATGGAGATAGAGAGGACGGCCAGAAAGATATTTAAGCTGTCCGAAGGTTATAATCAGTATTGTCAGTTTATACCAGCGGCAACCTGGTGGTTGCTGGGTGAGTTTAACTTTTGAACTCTTCAGCTCTCCGCCGGCTTTCCGGCTAAATCATGCTCGTGATTTCTCGGCCAATCATGATCATGCCTAGAACTTCACCTCTGCTTACTCTGAACGATCCTGATGGCATGCAAAACTCCAACAAGCTGCTGTTGTGTTCTCCCGTCCCGTGTACATACATAGTCCAATATAATTAGAAATTCTACGATCACATCTATGGACACAACTTCTCAGCGATTTCCTGGATTAGCTTGCGGACCTCCTTCTTGACGACCCCCGCTTCCCCGCATCCGCCCTTTTCCAACTTGCCTTCCAAAATGTTCCGTGCCTGCAAAACCTCCAGCAAAGGTGTCAGTTGACTTTCCGTGTACGGCGATAAACGCAGAAGAAGTGCGAGGCAGGCGGATAAGCGGTGCACTGAGAGTGAAGGTATGAGAACAATAGTGCTGCACTAGGAATCCGGACATACCTATTTCCTCATTGCTCTTCTCTCTTTCAATGGCTTCAATAATAGCGCTGGTCAACTCCACTTCCCAGTCGGCATCTTCCTGGACTTCTTCGCCGTCACTTCTGCTCGCTCCTATATGTTCTGATCTCCGTTTCTGCAACATTGCCGCGATATTGAATGAAAGACTTGCGGCAGCAGTACGAACAGAGGCGTCGTCGTGCAGTAACGAAGTCACCAAGAAAGAAGTTATATTATCTCTTGCCGTCAAAAGAAGTCGCCGTGCCAATATAGGACTTTGGAAAGCATTTGACAACATACGCAGAGAAGTGAGTATATAATTCCGGGGCGCCGTGTTCGCAGTTGTTGAAACTTTCGTCAAAATGATGTTGATGGGACTGCTTGAGGTATCCGCGGTTGTACACCAAGCGGACGCAGTTTCATCCAAGAGAGCCAGGCGCCAAAGATCTACCAGCGGAAAGAGCTCGCTTGTAGAAAGATTTGACGTCAGTACTGAGGTGACAGCAGTCCATCGATCCAGGGGAGCTTTCACTGTCCGTGGAGGCGTCGCAAATCTGGCCTTGAAGTAAGGAAGTACGGCTTGTAGAAGTACTTGTTTTGTCTCGGCCTTTGCAAGTGAGCCAGTCCACGAGGACGCGCCATCAATGAATCCGACCAACTTTGATATCGCTGTATCCAAAGCGGGTACTTGCGTAAAGAGAATCGGTTTCAATGAAATTGACTCGATGGCTGGTAGAGAAAGTCTGGTGTGAGGGTGTGCTGTATGATGATCATTAGTACAAGTAAGAATTTACGTCTTTGGTGGCTCACGAGGGAAAGCCTCGTAAAGAAGCAAATCGATCTGTGTCCGTAGTTCGGGGGCATTGACGCCCTTCATTTCGTGGGTCTATCGGACATGGGACGACAACGTTAATACTGCAGAACAAGAGGCGCAGCTGTTCGCAAACCTTTTTGCCATCGATGTAAAATATGAATGTAGGTGTCACCTGCACATCCCATTCCGAAGCTACAGCATGTCCCATTCCAACACTCAAGTCAATCTTCGTGAATGCAACACCACCTTCACTCCTGCTCTTGGTCTTCGCCAGTTCCTCAAACACAGGTGCAATCATTCGACATGGACCACACGTCGCACTAGTGAAAAATGCAATCACCGCTCTGTGCGTGCGGAGAAGTGAGTGGAAAGACGCAGGATTCGTAGATACGTGCAATTGGCCAGTGAGACTCGAGGTTGCTGGTAATGGAGTAGAAGGGGACGTTGGAGCAGGAGTAGGCAGATAACCTTGGGGTGTAGATGCGCCCGGGCTGGATGCAGCCGCGCGAGCGGCAACTGCTTGAAGGAGCGATGCGGCCAAAGCCGGATTGGGTGAAGCTGCTGCACTCATGTCCGGGGGTGGCGTAGAGATGCCAGATGGACCAGGGCCACGGAACATCCGGTCGATAGTAGGACGCAGGGCAGCGCCAAAAGGTGTCGAGAGGAAATCTGAAGGCAGATCTGTGGTGGAAATGCCGATCAAGAGCTGCAATGATACAACGAGGTCAACCAATGAATACCTTTGATATAATCGGGTATTGAGCCGCCAGTCAAAAATCCAATGCAGTCATTTGTGAACGAATTGCAGTTGAAATCTGGCGAATAAGTGATAAGTACTAGAAAGATGGTATCAAAACGTAAAGTTCACCGAGTAGATGATACTGTGGATTTCATCTTTTCAGACTCATGCTTGGGTATATGCAGCTGTAACGCGTACCTTGTCCGCTGTGTATGTATTTCGCAATCCAGACAGGTATTCGGTAAAAGCCCGCTCATCCACGGAGGTCTCTCCCATATCAACGATTCTCAAAGGTGCGCCATGCTGTAAACGATTGATCAGGATTCGGACAAGGACTCGGAGCGAGTGAACCAGACATACATGCGATTTCCCGGGCTGGGTCAAAGAGATCCCTTGACCGTAGAAAATTTCATGACCAAAGACAACGATAGAGGTATGCCTGTACTTGAACATGCGTGAGGCTTATGAATAGATATCCAGATTGTGCGCTCAGTCTGCTAACCAAATTCCGTCAATCTGCCGACCAGTCAGTTGTGCCGACATTTGTCTCGCCATGCCATTACTGAGATCATAAACATATAGTTGCACTGGGACCGGCATATTCGATTCAAGATTCAAGAAGGATGATGGGTGTTCAGGTCGGATTTGGGTTTATAAGGACGTTGTAAAGAACGTCCTTCCGAACGCGCAAGCATCTTACGCGTCTCGCCTTTCCCGATCATTCCAGCAATCTCGGTGGCAGTGCTGCCTTCAAGCGAACGACCTCAACAAGTTCTAGCTGTGTAAACCACAAAGTGATGTGTAGCTAGGCATGTTTGGATCCCTGTGTGTACCCCTGGTGCATACATAAATATATAAACATTGAAACTCCTCACTCTGTACAGTGTATTGAACCAACAAATAATGCTCATAATTTGGGCTTTGGTGCCCGCATCTCGCGTGCTCTGTCCCGCAGAATTCGCCGCAACAGTTTACCACTGGGGTTCTTCGGAATAATATCCGTGAACTCCACTCCGCCCGCCAGCTTCTTGTAGGCAACCTTGTTGTCTGCGACGTGCTGTCACAGAATATCAACAAATATCCCCGTTAGAGGCAGACTACTTACTTTCATGATAGATGCCTTGACCCTCGCTGCTTCGGCGGGATCATTAGCCACTCTTTGAGCGGTGCTAGAATGGAGGACCACGAAAGCCAACGGGACTTCGCCACTGTAGTCGTCCGGAATTGGAACGACACATGTGTCGGCGACATCGGGGTGATCGAGCAAACAACCTTCTAGCTCAGCTGGGGCAACTTGAAAGCCACGAACTTTCATGATTTCCTGGGGATATATATATTATCAACAGCGCAATCTTTGAGGAATGAACCCGACCTTCAGCCTATCTACGATGAAGATCTCATTGTCTTCATTGATGATAACTTCATCTCCAGTGTGTAACCAGCTGCGGCAATGTCAATTGAAATTCAATGATGATATGTGGCCATTACCCATTCACAAATGTTTCCCTTGTCCTAGAGAGATGGAAGTTAGCGTATATCCGAAATTGTATATCAGTGAAGGTTAACTCACGCTTGTTCATTGTTATGATAACCGAGAGCCAAAGAAGCCATTTTCACTGTCAGCTCTCCTGGCTCGTTGTACCCGGCCAATGAACCATCTTGCTTGACTATCCGAGCAACAACTCCTGGAAGAAGGCGACCAGCGCTACCAGGGGTGCCAATCTTCTGCTCAGTAGGGAACATCGTGATAGATGTCGAGGATTCGGTGAGGCCTAAATCATGGTCAGTCAACCTTCGCGGAAAAAGGACCTTGTCAGTACCATAACCTTGCCCAATTTGAGCATTTGGAATAATTTTCACTAGTTGATTCACTAGCTCCGCTGAAAGGGGTGCAGCGCCAGAAATTAAGAATCGGACACCTGTGAGATCATATTCCTTGGTAGCTGGATGCTATATCCTTCGTCGTCAGAGGGGGGAGCTTGAAAGTGAAGAAACCAATACCTTGCATAGGAGCACAATTTGGGGAGGTACTAGCCTAAAGAGAGAATGAGATATGGGTAAACATCCATGTTAAATCTTACATTAAATGTGTTATCTTGTGCGTCACGATGGTCTTCAGGAAATCCGTAAAGTTGAATTTGGGAATTACTACTAGTGACATCTATGCATGTCTGAGGATTGCTTTATTTGCACAATGAAGCTCAGCTTACCCCGCAGAATGTCATGAGATGTATCTGGTTTTATTTAGTAAACCTATTTTCAAAGAAAAAGGAAAACTTACCGATAAGACAAGACCATATATATCTACAAATTATCGATCCGGTCAGATATGAGCTTTTTCCACCCATGATAAACTACGCACGGAAGAATGGAAGTACTGCGCCATATGAGATTAGCCTTCATAACAGAATATGGAAAGAAGCGCGAACCTGCGGCCGCAACATCACCGGGTCGGAATCTCTGCTGCTCCCAAGGACAATAATCCTGTCCCACTTTACCATGCATTGCCATTGCGATGACATTGGTAATGGGAGCCGAATGAGATATTGCTACAGCCTGCAAAATTTGGTGTTTGATTTTGGTCAGCTCGGCGTCCATGGAGAGCAGGGATCTACATTTACCTTTGGCTTTCCGGTTGTTCCACTGGAGAAGTTCAGGAATGCAATCTTGGTCTGTCCCTCACCGGGTGCAAGCTTCCGCTCAACGAAATTAGGATCATGGGCCAAACCTTCACTTATCACACTGTCCACAGTCCTTTGTTTTGACTGGCCGAAAGTGAGGACGCGGTCAGCGGGGATACCGGCAGCCCGAGCCGCTGTTAACGCCGTATCTAATGAAACCGGGTGGGCAATGACGATTGTGGCTTTCGTCGTTTCAATCTGGAAGACCAGCTCATCGCATGTATAGGTGGGGTTAGCACCCCTGTATAAGAAGATCGTGGCGACGAGGGCGGGTCAGAATCTCAAAAAGATAAAGAAGCTTAATTTCCTCCTACGATATGATGGCTCCCAATCTATGCACACCCCATATAGCAATTGGATAGTCTGGGATACGATTCTCAGTATTGACCCTTTGGCTAGTGTTGCAAAGAAACATAAAACATACCGACGTGATTTGGGCTGAAGATCAGGACTGGGCGGGGTGTGTTGATGTCAGTCATAGGCTGGCAGCCGTAGGAATTACATACCGACGTCGTCTTCCTCTATACATGATTCAATGAGTAAAGCGGTACACCTTTTACAGGTGTGGACGAGACATACTGATCCCAAAGCATAGGCTCAACCCGTTCGCGAATCCAAACGTCCGAGCGCGGATCTTGGTTCGGTGCTATGTTAATACTCGCGCCTTCGCGGATCATATCCAAGCGAGTTGTGCTTACCTCCTCGTAACCAATTTTTCGAGAAGTACCATCCTCTATCAGCCACGGTGAACCGTCCTTGCGTATGGGACGTAGAGGATGATTATAGTCGAGAAAGAATTGTGGTATAGTTAGATCATCTGGGACGGTCACATCCAAAGGGGGTCCTGAAAACTCGGGCATGATGGCGATGGCAGATTCCTACCTGGTATAAACCAAGGTTATAGATGGAAGGCAAGCTAGCTACGGCTGAGACAAGCTGGGAAAAGCTGGATCATACGTGTGGGTTTTATAAACGCTTAGGAATAAAAGCATAAGACGGTATCAAGCGTTACCCACCAGTTCCCTATAAGTAACTTAGTTCCGCGGTTCTTGCCCCATACATAACCAATAGTACGGCTTATGTTCCATCCATGTGCCTCGACAGTATATATTTGATCCGAAACTGCGAAATCGATTCAGTCTGTTTCCCATTCAAGCTTCTGAAAAATACCTCGTCGATGATTCCTTCTACCTCAACTCCCAGGTTGGACGATTCCGATAGTATTAGTATCGCTTTTGAATCCGAGTATCGACCAATGGTGTCTGTGCGCAACTTGTGCGACCTGTGATTCCGACGGCTAAACCTACGTACTTGCAATCCGAAGGAACCGTTGAACAATGAAGTGGTCACAAACATCAGATCTTATAATGTAAATAGGCCGTCGACGGAAGAGAAGCAATTGTCAACGCCACGATCTTGTAACCTCCTGCACATATTTCCCAGCAACTCGAGTCGATTTGTGTATGTCGCTCTATGTTGCTGGATGAAATCTATGTCAATAACACCGTTTTTACTTCACTCTTCAACCTGTGAAATGCGGTGTACATTAATCCTATGCAGGTAACAATGTACCCTATAGCTCTATAAAACAGATTCCACTTTGATCAATCTACTACAGTCCAATCAAATATGCGCACAATGCTTGCACAACGCATTCGAATGATGCACGAACAATATATACTTTGCCATCCTCGCACTTACAACTTCGCCTTACTCTTGGGCTTCATGGCTCGTGCTTTATCTCGGAGGACACGCCTAAGAAGCTTCCCACTCGGATTTTTCGGGATGCTCTCGATGAACTCTACACCGCCAGCAAGTTTCTTGTATGAGACTTTGTTATCGGCAACGTGCTGTATTACATGATTCCGTTAGCAAACAACACCTGAACACATTTTAGATGCGTACCTTCATGATAGATTGCTTGATCTGCTCGGCACTCTGGCTATCGCTAGCAGCGCGTTTCGCGGCTTCGGGATGAAGGACGACAAAAGCGAGGGGTAATTCGCCACTGTAATCGTCTTGAATGCTCACCACACATGTATCGGCAACGTCAGGGTGATCGAGGAGACAGCCTTCGAGTTCGGCAGGAGCCACTTGATATCCTCTGACTTTCAGCATTTCCTGCATTCGGGATCAATTATAGAGGGACAACAACAGTCGATCGAAGCCATTACCTTTATGCGATCGAGGACGAATATCTCGCCATCTCTGTTCATCTTCACCTCGTCTCCCGTGCGGAGCCAGCTGATTTATGATAAGGTGGGGTCTAGCGGTGTGAAAGGGCGAAAATAAGCGGAGACTCACCCATCTACGAATGTTTCCGCCGTCCTAGGATCGAGGTCAACCTTGTGTTTGGAGAACAGCTCAAGTGACAAAACGTACGCTTCTGGATTTCCCTCGTATCTCAGTGCCAACGACGGCATCTTCGCGACTAGTTCACCAGGCTCATCAAAATCTGCCAACGATCCATCTGGCCTCACCACGCGGGCCACAACTCCAGGAATCAGTTGCCCGCCAGAACCACTCAAGTCCCGCTTCTTGCTCAGAGGGAAAGTTGTGATCACTGTGCAGGATTCTGTTGTGCCTATAAATAGATACGCACACCAGTGAATTGCGTTAGCAAAATTCTTGCTGCACACAGGGTGGAGGGGTGGGCACCATAGCTTTGCCCAATGTGAGCGTTCGGGAAAATCTCGACAAGACGCTCCATGAGCTCGCGAGAAAGGGGCGCAGCCCCGATAGTCAGGTAGCGGACATGGCTAAAGTCGTACTCTTTGACCACAGGATGCTAGGACTGTAGTGTTAGGAATATAATGGCGCTCAGAGATGAACCGAGTCACCTTGCAAAGGAGCACGACTTGTGGAGGCACAACCCTTTAGAGCAACTTGTCAGACAAACCATCATGAACAGAAATTCAGGACCTATGACATACATGAGATGTGTTATACGGTGCCTTGATATGCTATTTAAGAATTCCAAGAAGTTGAACTTCTTAGTGAGCAACACCACGGGCATCTTCATTTTGAACGAAGTTGATTGATGTTTGGATTGTTGACAGTAGACGTACTTACCCCGCAGAAAAAGCTAAAATGGGTCTTGAAAACACACCACTTAACTCCAAGAAGCCAGCAAAAGAAAAGAAACTTACATTGAACACCAAGCCATAAATATCTGACGTGAAGTGAGATAACGCAAAAAATAACACAAAATTGGACTCACGATATAGAGGCAGCACTGATATTCTAAACTATAGGGTAGCATTCACTAGAATTTAGGAAAATTACTCACCAGCGCTGCACACATCGCCCGGTCTGATTCTTCGTTCTTCCCAGTCGCAATAGTCCTCGTTCATTTTGTGATGGGCTGCCAGCTGAATGGTATTAGCTATGGGGGCATAGTGAGGTATGGCAACGGCCTGTAGAAATGAAGGCAGGTTTAGTTCCAATCGACGACATAATACAAGGGCGAAATACCTTGGGTTTCCCAGTGGTTCCGCTTGAGAAGTTCAAGAAAGCCACTTTCGTTTTCCCCTCACCGGGATTCAACCTCCTCTCAACAAAGTTGGGTTGCTGAGCGAGACCTATCGTGATCAGACTTTGCACAGTGCATTGATTTGCGACAGCAGTTTTAGTGGGTGCATCAGTGTCAAACAGGATGACACGGTTAGCAGGCATGTTGGTTAGAGTAGCAGCTGAGAGAGCAACTTCAAAAGATTCTGGATGAGTAATGAGGACAGCGGCCGTTGTCGCGTTGATTTGATACACTAGCTCATCTGTAGTGTAAAGCGGATTTGCACCACTGAAAGAGAGTTAGTAAAGGGTACCAGGAGAGGCAATTGAGTCTTACGATATGATAGCGCCAAGTCTGTGAGCCGCCCAAACAGTCACGAGATAATCTACGACGTGAAAACGTTGAGGAACATTCGAGGTTCAGAGATTCGGAAGCAGTTTACCAAGATGATTGGGACTGTATATGAGAACTACATCGGTGCAGGTTCAATCTAAGTTGCTCGGTCAAGGTACACAACCACTCACCGACATCGCCTTCCTCTAAGCTTAAACGGTTAGTTTAAACCTTGCGAGATTGTATCAGAGTACGAACTGATGTTGTATCTCAAACTCAACCCATTCGCGAGTCCAAAGGTCCGCGCACGAAGCTATCTCAAACGTACGTGTTCGTCTGCGTAGTGAAGGCAAATAATGAAACAACAATCTCACCTCCTCCAACCCGAGCTTCTTTCCAGAGTGATCCTCAATAATCCAAGGTATACCTTCTTTACGAATAGGCCTCGAAGGATGCTGTGTATCCAATGTAAACTGGGCCAGCGTGAGATCATCAGGGATATGAGGAAGGGGACCCGCGGGAGATGCTAGCTCAGCCATATCGTACGTATGCTCACTGGCAACCTTGAAGGCTTCCCGAATATAAAGGCTCGTTTATGAGTGGGAAGCAGAGTGGATGCGAGAATTCGAAGCGAGCTTTCCCGAGCATGCATGAATGCTGCCAATCATCATCTGATCATAAGTAGGCGCTCATACTCATGTGTACCAGGCTGATTAACCCCACGAAGCGAATTGATGTCAACAAATCCACCGACATTACAACTCAAACCGAATCGGATGCGAACAACTTCAATTATCGACAGGTCATCTACATACGAAGACTCACTATCACACCATTTTGAGGTCACTCCCCATCGATCGACGATGTGTATCCTTGAGAAAGTGCCCCATGGCCACCTTCTTGACCAAAATGAAGTTCTTCAACTTGAACAGAACCCTTGAAGCCATGCAGCACGCTTTGCCATAAAGACTGCGTGTAGATGATGCAAGCTGCATTTTAAAGGAGGACAGCCTGGGTTATCGTTCCAAAATCATCATAGCGAACTATATCGCATCGTTTTGTACTGTAAAAACCTTGCCGTAATCAACAAATATATCTTCAATGTACTCCCTACACACTTGTTTATACCCCTCGCACGAAGCTGTCTAATACGGAGACAGAGAAACGCTGCCAGTCGAGATATCATGTTGTTGCGATGTGGGTATTCTGACACCGTACAGTCTCTTGCAGTGGCGCACTAATATCAGAATCAAACACGCCATCTTATCGCGCAAATGGCTAGATGAAGGGGAGCCATTGGACATCATGTATCATGTCTAATCAAAGAGATACAGATGTGAGTCGAGGAGAACAAACACCCGAAAGGACAACCCCTGTGCTAATTCGTCCATTCACGTGATCACAAACAATACTCAACAATAAAGTGGCTGATGACTTCTCCTTCGTCCCTACTCCGAGCCGTAAACGAATTTCGGGATGTCGACTGACTTGAACCGCTTCATTAGCGACAACTGCCTTCGAGTGCGTATGGCGTTGCTGTATATTTTGCTCAGATCTCTAATGTTTTATAGTTATTCGGTCTAGCAGACAGAAGTATCATCGATTTTGTCCAGGCTGCAGGTATGTCCACCACTGAAATGAGCGCAAGCAAGTTTATATTCATATTTATTTGTGCAGCATCAACGTCCAAGACTCCAGATGCACTCTTCTCATCACTTCACTCATCGGGGCTGCCTGATACTTCAGAGGCACATACATTCATAACTGAGCTATTCTCCCGGGTCCCTCGCAAGAGCAAACACAAACACTCGTCCGACAACGCACGGAAACAGGCAGAGAAGGAGGCAAAGGCATTGAGCTCCCGAAAATTTGGCTTTCTGTTGGAGGAGGATGGACCATCAGATGTAACTGAGTTGAAGGAGAAACGCAAAGAGGAGAACGGGACTAGTGGGAAGGATAAACGTGATCGTCATTTACGGAAAAGAGAACACGACAGCAAGGAGTGGGAAAGTGACGAAGAAGAGATATCAAGAAAGCGGTGGAAGGCGGACGAAGACGCTGTTGGTCGCGAAACGGCCAGCGACGACGAGGTGCCAGAGATACCGGAGGACGAAGATGTCCGGAAAGAGAGGGAACGGCAACAGGATCTCAAAGAGAGAGATGACTTTGCTGAGCGGGTGAAGGAGCGTGATAGAGAGAAGACGAAGAAGCTCGTGGAAGATCGTTCCTCTCGAAATCCCGGTGCAGCGGAGGCCGCTCAACGACGACAACTGGCGGATGATGCTGACGCTCGAGGCCAAGCTCTACCGTCCCTTCGAATCCATTCTCGTCAAGAGTATCTCACAAAGCGTGAAATGCAGCAAATCGAGCTCTTGAAGAAGGAAATAGCGGATGACGAAGCCCTTTTCCATGGGATGAAGATTTCGAAACGCGAACGACGCGAATTGGAACGAAAGAAAGAGCTTCTGCGGCTTGTGGAGGAGCGACTCAAAATTAACGACAAATGGGACGGATACCAACTCCCGGAGGATTACATCACAGAACAAGGAAAAATCGATAAGCAGAAAAAAGAGAATGCGCTATACAAGCGATACGAGGAAGCGAAGCCCAAAGACGATCAATTTGTTACGGACGTCGACCAATGGGAAGCTGCTCAAACGCACAACAGTACGTTCCGCACAGGTGCCATGGACAGGGTCGAAATCGTCGAAGAATACGAGTATGTATTCGACGAAAGCCAAACTATCAAGTTCGTTATGGATCAAACTCTTAACGGAGAAGCCCATATGAGCGCTGCGGATAGGCTACTCAACGCACAAATAGAAGAAGCAGAGCGACGAGCCAAAACCATTGATGACACTCGCAAATCTCTCCCTATCTATACTTACCGCGAACAACTTCTCGACGCTATCAAAGAACATCAAGTCCTTATCGTGGTCGCTGAAACCGGTTCAGGGAAAACAACCCAGCTGCCTCAATATCTTCATGAAGCTGGCTACACTGCAAATGGCCAAATGGTCGGCTGTACCCAGCCTCGTCGAGTGGCTGCCATGTCTGTTGCTGCCCGTGTGGCCGACGAAATGGGAACCAAAGTTGGTTATGAAGTTGGATATTCAATCCGATTTGAGGATTGTACCAGCGACAAGACCGTCCTGAAATACATGACCGATGGAATGTTATTGCGGGAGTTTTTGACGGAACCAGATTTGGCAGGATATGCTGCACTTATTATTGACGAGGCGCACGAGCGGACACTCAGTACGGATATTCTTTTTGCTCTTGTCAAGGTGTGTGGTAATTCTTCTTACAGTCACCTTTAGATCCTCGCTGACCCAAATGTCCAGGATATCGCCCGTTTCCGCCCAGAGCTTCGACTATTGATTTCAAGTGCTACCATGGACGCTGAGAAGTTCAGCGAGTACTTTGATAACGCCCCTGTATTCTATGGTGAGTTTATCTCCGGTCTTCGTATGATGTGGGATACTCAGCCACCTTTTAGTGCCCGGTCGACGTTATCCAGTCGATATCCATTACACCCCACAACCCGAAGCAAATTATCTTCACGCCGCAATCACTACCGTTTTCCAGATACATACGACACAGCCCAAAGGTGATATCTTGGTCTTTTTCACAGTAAGCATTCTCATATTATATTCCAGTGATGCGCGACTCATTTGCTCGTAATCGTGCAGGGCCAAGACGAAATCGAGGCAGCCCATGAAAACTTGCAAGAAACTGCTCGTGCTCTCGGAAATAAGATCCCGGAACTAATCATATGTCCTATCTATGCAAATTTGCCGAGTGATATGCAGGCCAAGATTTTTGAGCCCACCCCTGAGGGCGCACGCAAGGTTGTACTAGCCACCAACATTGCAGAAACTTCCATCACTATCGAGGGCGTCGTATTCGTTATTGATCCTGGTTTTGTGAAACAAAATTCGTACAATCCACGTACTGGAATGTCATCCTTGGTCGTCGTCCCTGTAGGTCTCCCCACGTTTATATCTATAGAACGTGACTAATAGTTACAATTGGACCAGTGTTCTCGTGCTTCTGCCAACCAGAGAGCTGGTCGCGCTGGACGGGTAGGGCCCGGTAAAGCATTTCGATTATACACGAAGTGGGCATTTTCGAACGAGTTGGAAGAAAATACGGTACCAGAAATCCAGCGGACCAATCTTGGTATGACGGTATTGGTTCTAAAATCACTTGGTATCAACCACTTCCTCGACTTCGAGTTCATGGATCCTCCGCCGGGAGAGACTCTCATTCGAGCACTCGAGCTACTCTATGCATTGGGTGCATTGAATGATCGCGGAGAGCTCACGAAGCTCGGCCGTCGGATGGCTGAATTCCCTGTCGATCCGATGCTGTCTAAAGCGATCATATCCAGTGAAAATTATTCTTGTACCGATGAGGTGTGTTACCCTCCTTCATCGCTTGCCCATATCATTGACTGAATTCACTGCTATAGGTATTAACGATAATAGCCATGCTTTCCGAGTCATCATCTCTCTTTTATCGGCCTAAGGACAAGAAACTACACGCTGACCAAGCGAGACAAAACTTTGTTCGTCCAGGTGGTGATCACTTTACGTTACTCAATGTCTGGGACCAATGGGCAGACACCAACTATTCGCAGCAATTCTGCTACGAACAGTTCTTGCAATTCAAGAGTCTCAGCAGAGCCCGAGATATCCGGGATCAGCTTGCTGGACTCTGTGAACGTGTCGAAGTTGTCGTGCAGAGCAACCCGAACTCAAATGACGTCAGTTGTATACAGAAGGCCATAACAGCAGGCTACTTCTATAATGCGGTTAGTATTCTCGCTTCTTTCTTTATGGATTTTAGATCTCACATCTACATGTAGGCTCAGCTACAAAAGAGTGGTGATTCATACCGTACACTCAAAACGAACCACACCGTATATATCCATCCATCGTCGAGTCTATTCCAACATCAGCCCCCAGTGAAAACGATGCTGTATTATGAGCTCGTAATGACTTCGAAATCGTACATGAGGTATGTTAATATGCACAATCTATACCCCATGTATGCTGATGCACAACGGGAATAGACAAGTAATGGAGATTAAACCGTCATGGCTACTGGAAGGTAATTCGTCACCCTTGAACGTGTTTTTTTAAAAATCTAATCGCCTTTGTTCTCAGTTGCACCTCATTATTTCAAGGAAGCGGATCTGGAACAGTTGACAACAGGAGATAAAAAGATGCCGAAAGCCATTGGTTCATCTGGTGCTGCTGCGGAAGCTGCTTCGTAGTCGCCGATTCTTTATATTCTATCGATTGCTCCATTTGCATTGTTGTAACACTATATCATACTGGCATCCTCCTTATGGAGCTCGAAAGATGCAAGAGCCTGAGGTGTGTGCTGCTGCGGACGGTGCACCGTTGGTGCACCGCCACCATTGAGGATCATTGATGACCGCGTCGGCCGACTTGCTTTGATCTTCCACCTCGATCATGATCGCAATCATAGTTGCTTCCGAGGTCTCAAAACCCACAATGGATTCCTCAACAGTACAAAGTCTAAAGGGTATCTCGGACAATGGGAATGGGCATAAGTATTTCGCTTTGGTCCCGAGATATCCGGCGGGCACAAAGAAGCAAACATGTACGTATCTAACCGCTGCGCCAAGCTAACGATTTTCGGCCTGCAGCTTGTACATAATAACGAATGCCTTTCAACTTTTCGCCCACAAAGACAATATATTGTACTCGCATGGACCAATATAAAAGCACACACTCTTTCATTTTCTTGTACTGACAACTCTGCTATTTCTCGATGTCCTCTCCTCAGGATCTTGAGCGCGAAGCCGCATCCCCACGCGTCGAGAATGTTGACCAAGTCGAGGCAAAGTCCTCTCTACCGTGGAAGCAACTCTCTATCATATTTTTCCTCCAAATCTCCGAACCCCTCACTTCCCAGCTGATCTTGCCGTTTGCACCCCAAGTACGCGCCACCCTACTTTCGTTTGCTATGGAGTAAACTGATCATGCTTTAGATGATCATGGATATTGGCGTAACAGGCGGCGATGAAGCTCGCGTCGGATACTACGTAGGACTGCTGGTACGTGTTGTTATCTTCTCTTCCTATGACGTGTCTGACAATTATGATAGAACTCATTGTTCTTCGCCACCGAAGCATTAACTATATTTCATTGGAGTCGTATATCCGACTATCTCGGTAGAAAACCAGTGGTGTTGACCGGCCTTTTTGGCCTTTCAATATCAATGTTTTGCTTTGGCCTATCGAAGAATTTCACGCAACTTGTGTTGAGGTAGTTGCCACCACTCTCCACTCACTTGTATTCTTCCCTGACATTTCAACAGTCGGTGCCTCACAGGGGCGTTGAACGGAAACTGTGGCGTCATGAAAAGTGTTATGGCAGAAATCACTGACACGACGAATATGCCGCAGGTCATAGGATTGACCACCTTTGCTTGGGCGGCCGGAACAACAATTGGGTATGTGTTCTTATTCTATTGCTATCAGATCATGCTATAGCCACAGTCATTAGTCCTCTTATCGGGGGTATACTCGAGGAGCCAGCTATGCGATTTCCCGGAACGTTCGGGAAATCGGAATTCTTCCAAACATATCCCTACTTTCTACCATGTGCAGTGGCTGCAACTTTTTCTGCGTTATCATTTGTAATGGGGTTTTTCTTTTTCAAAGAGGTACACCTTATTGTCATATTATCAGGTATCCTTTATCACGCTAATAATCTTCAAGACCGTACAGACCCCACTTACCTTGCGGGATATTAAAGAGCGTCTCAAACTCCGTCGCAGTGACACTGATTTACCCCTGAGAACTGATTTGACTGTCCAAAATGTCATCGCAGCCCCAGACGTTTCTGAGAAGCCGCTTTCTCTTCGCAAACTTCTTACTCCCCGCGTCTTAATCTCTGCAGGAACCTACGCGACTGTCTCTCTGGTGGAAATCGCCATCCGAACCGTACAGCCAGTCTTTTATGCAACCTCTGTGCCGTTAGGAGGGCTTAATCTCAGCCCCTTGGCCATTGGGAATATCCTGGCAATCGCTGGTGCTGTGAACGGCCTATTTCAGGTGTTCCTTTTTGCACCAGTCCACAATTGGATGGGCACAAAGAACTTATTGATTGCAGGAGTGCTCTCTGGCTTTCCCGCAATCGCAATATTTCCGGTGGCCAACTTGTTAGCAAAACAGCAAGGTATGAGTACCAGCGTATGGGTGCTAGTGGCTTTGCAGCAATTTCTTTTGATTATTGTCGACTATTCATATGGTACGGTAAATTGGGTCACTTGATGTTTGATTAAGCTGATCTTGATGTCTGCTCTCAGGAGCAACATTTATGTACGTGAACTCCGCTTCGCCGAATAGAGCGTCTATCGGAGCTACGAATGGCCTGGCACAAATGACGGTTTCGACCATGCGTGCAGTCGGACCTATCGTTTCCGATGCTGCTTTCTCTCTCAGCGTCGGACAACATATTCTCGGCGGACAGTTGGTCTACTGCATACTTGCCGGTATGGTCTTTTTGGCGCTTGGCATATCCTCTATGCTTCCACGCAAGATTTAAAAGCATCAGCAAACGCGACATTAACGGCGCGGCCCTGACTCACGTTCATGCACTTTTCTCTCGTTTCGCTGTCGGTGGTGTACTGTCTACTACACTCATTTGTTTTTTTAACAATCATCTCACTGTTCTCCACTTTATCATCTTAGACTTATGATATTGTTTGTATAATTTTCAAATCATATCCCACATAGAGAACTGTTGCTTTTAGAATCTAGCTTGACCAATCATCCATTGCTCGAAATTTGGAGGGACATTGTTTCCACGTGCAGTGTCTCTTTCGCGATTAGACGGTCGAAACCCATCCATTGCCACTTCAATTATGCTCCAACCTCAGTTGTAGTGATGATGTTATAAAACGGTTTTCCGACCAGATTAACGACTGTTATCTGCAAGTGGATATGCTACGACAAGTGTGCATCAGAGTCTATGCGGAAATATCAACCTTGTTCTAAAGATACAATCAGTTGCTATTCCTCAACATGGGGGCAACACGACTGACTTTATAGAACGCGACATGATCCTTTATGTGGGCAGCCTTTTCCGACGGCTGAGGATAGTACCTAGGAGCCGAGTAAATCGTGAGCACGATTTGATGATGGACCGATGGGCAGCTGAATCAATCCACAAACCACGCGATGTCCTTGATATTCGCACCATTGACCTCCGCCGAATAATACGCGGCCGTACTGAAACCACCTCAGCACCACCTTCGGGAGATAAGAGAGAAGCAGAAGCCTACCCTTTCCACGGACAAACGGAGCTGAGAGGCGAATCCTTAGGTGAGTTGATTGTCGAAGTTCGCTGTGATGACTGACCTCGTGCTAGAATCTTTGAAATAGGATCCTATGGCTACGACGGACTCAGGGGGAAAGTAATAGTTCCCCTCGACTACAACGGGACTATCGCTTT
>MU267622.1:0-151463 GCA_021014935.1 Hygrophoropsis aurantiaca
ATCGGGAAAGGGCGGGAAGGTGATCTATGAGTTCCATCAGAGGCGCGTTTGGCGGCCTGGAAAACCGCCGAACAGCGCCAAGAAAAATCAGTAAAGTGAGTAAAGTGCCGTTTTGGCGGGAGTAAAGTAGTAAAGTAAGTTATGTCGAAAAATTTACATGTAAATTTTGTAAATTTTGTAAATCTGAGGGGTCCGTGCGTGGCGCGCTCGATCGGACACTTTCCCGGCGCTTTACCCCATCAAACACCCACGTTCGCGAACTCGGCTCACCCTTCCCCCACCCGTGCGCCCTTCCGCGAGCGAATTTACACACAGCAGTAGCAATGTAGTACTAAAAACATCGATTTTTGTAGTTATGATACCAAAGCTCACACTGTAAACTAAATAACATTGAAAGAAGCGGACCAAAAAATACCGGGACCACCTCAGCACCAAGACCACTCCATTTCCACCCACCGTGCACGAAACGAACACTTGCCGTCCCGCTCGTCGCGTCGTATCAGCATCGCGGACACTTGCTGCAGCCTTGGGTGGGTTGTAAATTTGCTTAGTCATCGCTTAGTCACAAAGTGTACATTTCCTCAGTTAAAGAGACTTATTGGGCAAGCCAGGTGGCTTGTCCACCCTCCAGTCACACTTTGTCACATTCACGTGAGGTTGGATCGTTTTGCATGACTTCTACCTTATTCGCATACCGAAAAGACAGAGTCTGTAAAGCGTTATGCCCCGAATTTTGCATCGTATTGTTCGTTCTCTGTCGTGTCCACCCTCCTTAATACCTATCGCGCCCATTCCGCGACTTACTCTTTCTGGTATAGGCGCCCGACAAAGTCCATCCTGGGTGATGAGTCGACGTCCCAGTCCGTGCCCACTTCTCCCATTTCCACCGACAATCAGAATTTCCTCATCAATACTCGAAGCCATCGGGCAGAAGCGATTTGCATCTCGAGGCACTGAGTATCAGCCCTCTCAGCGCAAACGGAAGAGAAAACATGGCTTCCTTGCAAGGAAGCGAAGTGGTACAGGGAAAAGGATACTTGTCCGGCGAAGGGAAAAAGGGCGCACATTTTTGACGCATTAAGCATGACGTCGACATATTGCATGCCATTTTGCATCAGATACATCATGTTTGTTTTCCGTCACTCTTGCTCCTCACGAGACATTGTTCATGTTTAATCCCGCAGGGCCTCATCCCACCTACACGTTGCGCTTTCGTCTCAAATAATAGGAGAGTTTACGCAAAAACAAATTATATAGCTGATTTTGCCAATGATATAAACTGTGCACTAATCTACGAACCAATAACTTGGTTTACAGCCACCTCTCCCAAAGCGTGACGTTTCCCATCCCCCTCAGCAAGCAAAAATATGGGCAATGGGTCTATATCACGAACACAAACGTTGAAGCCGGAATCACTGATATTCTTCTCAGTGCCATCGTTAGGAAGCGGAATTGGCAAATAGGATTGCGGAGGGGAAAGCGGTGATGAAGGAGTAAAAAGAAAGCCCCGTTGTATCGAGGATAGTAAGTTTGTGATGGGAGTTTTAGTGGGTGAATCGGAAAAATGAGCAACTCCACGAGGAGTATCTATATGGTCATCGTCAGCTCCACATTGCTGCACGGAAACTTCGGCATGAAGGGTATTCGTTGCGTTTTCAGCGGTAGCATCCTGTTCCTCATCGTCCGTAGGAGAGGGAGAAGACGAGTTAGATGCCGGTGGTTGTTGTGGGCTGAGAGGTAGTGGAATCATCGCTTCTGCAATGGATTCGGCGTCCTCGTTGGCATAATTCGGTGGTGCCAATTTCCTCATTCCAGCACTCTTTCCGGAAATGGCCAAAGGTTTGACGGTCACCTTTCCAGCCGCACGCCCCCATACTGGTTTACTTGGCTGGTTTTTTTCTTCCCCTCTACATTTGGTCGTAGTTGAACCACGTTGTAATACCTGAGGAACTGCGGAAGCTGCCTGCTTTATCGTACCACTCTGGAGATTTTTTGTCGTCGTTATCTTCTGAGTTGAACTGGACTTGATAGAAGCTTTTCCAGACGCCGATGTTGACTTTTCAGTTATATGGGATGCAGATTGCGCTGTCTTTTTTGGCTGAGAAGACCTTGAGTTGGATGCGGCAGTTACTTTCGCAGCCGTTGATGCATTGCGTGAAATCGGTCTTTCTACAGATTCTGCTCCATCACACTTGTCGGGAAGGACGGGCGTCTGAATAGGAACCCTCCGCGCTCCACCGCCCACGCGAGGCTGGGGATCGTCTTGTTTCCTCAGTAGATTTTTCGGGGCGGAATCCGGACGTTGGGGGCCTCGAGGAGCTGTGATAGGACGCTTTAATTCCTGGCGACTCGTACTCCTAGTTGACGATGTCATGGCAAACGGCCGGTTGACTGGTTCAATGTCGGATAGTTGTTGGACTGCCTTAGAATGCGAGGTTGCATTATGAAGATGGACAGGTGCGGGACGGGAAGGACCTGCTAGGGCTGAGGTATTATTCCGCGAAGGCAATGGCCGTTTCGCAATAATGTTTGCTGTGGTGTCCTTTCCAACCCGAATTCCCCGCTCGGATACTGCCTTCGGCTGTTGCTGTGACGGTTTCGTCGACGACTGCGATTTGGTAGGCACTTGATCCCCAGGTACTTGTGGCCGCCCTATCAATTCTTTTCCAGCAGCGCGCAGATTACGCGTTGAGCCCTGATTCGATGATCGCTCATCTTGAACATCAAGGTATTTTTTGATGACGGGTGTGAGAGGTGCAACAAAACTGATATATAAAGGATAAAGGATGAATACAAATCGATGATCGAATTCAAGGATACTAACCTATCCACGCGGCTTGGCATTAATGCTTTATAGGCCTCAAACACGCGTTTGCTGGCCTTTCTAACATCCGCGCTTGCATCCCTGGCTGTCGCTCTAATGACATCTTCTATCAAGCGAGCACGGGAGTCTTTCTCTAGGTCGGGTGGATTGAAGCAATTCAGACATGCCAGGACGCATTCAGTGGCTGTCAAACGAGGGGATGGAGACTTGCTACGGCTGAGAGCGTCAACAAGGTAAGGAAGAATGCCAGGTAGTTGGGTGTGTTCTATAACAACGAGCATGCACGCCTTCGCACGGGTTGTGAACACTTTATTGGTGCGGGAGAAGAGGTTGAGGAGCGTGGGTACAAAAACATGGAGTAAGGGCTCAAAGGACGAGCCTAAGCCAGTTGCCAGCGCGTCCACCAGTTCAATTGCGGGGCCAGATAGCCTGCTCCGTTCCGAGTTTATTGCACGGCAAATTGGCCGACCGAGAGGTTTGATGTTGTCCACCACCTCAGGAGCAAATTCACATGCTCCTTGAGAACACAGTAGTGTTAGATGAACGACGCCCTTGGCAATGGAATCCCAAGATTCTTCAGTCTCATCCTGAGATACTTTCGGGCGAACAGAGTTGATTTCTGCTACAACGGAAGATGGAGAACGGCACTGTATAAAAACCTGTTAGTCTTAAATATTTGTTTTGAGGTAGATATAATTACCGTGCTCATAGCCATTCCGTGGAAGAAACCAGCTGGGAGTCAGCAGCTGATACAAGCAAGGACGGTAAGTATGACTTCACTTGACGCGAACGACTCAACTCGCGTTTTGAGTGCCACACATCACGTGATTGATGTTCGGCAGATTCCAAAGGTTGAAACTCCGTTCCGTGTCCATTCGTGTGTAACGACGGGCCAAGACCTACTGCATCCCGGGGCTCCTTCATCCAAGGTGAGGCCGTTCATATCATCGTTCGCTATGCATAGTTTTGGAGTCCCTGGCCATTTCTACCGGATCTTGTGAAGTTGAATGGGTCAGATAGGCCGAATCTACGCTGGATTGACTTGCTTGAATCTGGATAACCGTGGGCTGACATTGATTCGACCTCAGGTTTTCTTTCAGCATGTCACTCGTTCTCCCTGAGGCACATCAGCAATTTCAGGTGTGCTCTATGTGTTCTTTTCCGAACATGTATTGACAACGCCATAACGCAGCACATTCTCCGTCTATTGAACACCAATGTTGACGGCAAACGCAAGATCATGTATGCCTTGACTGAAATCAAGGGTGTGGGTCGTCGCTACTCCAACCTTGTGTGCAAAAAGGCAGATGTTGATCTCAACAAACGGTAAGTGTATTCCCCACCGCAACTAAAACAGAATGTTTTTATACTCCACTCAGTGCGGGTGAACTCAACTCTGACGAGCTGGAACGACTCGTCACCATCATTCAAAATCCTACACAATTTAAAATTCCCACCTGGTTCTTGAACAGACAGAAAGATATCGTTGACGGGAAGAACTCGCAAATTCTTTCCAATGGCGTCGATTCGAAACTAAGAGACGATCTCGAACGGCTGAAGAAGATCCGGGCCCATCGTGGATTGAGACATTTCTGGGGCCTTCGCGTTCGTGGTCAACACACTAAAACCACTGGTAAGTCGTTAGAATCACATACCAAATTTTCTGCTGATGGTATTTCAAGGTCGTCGGGGTAAGACCGTTGGTGTATCGAAGAAGCGTGGTTAGATGGGGCGTCTTCTTCGGATATATGTTTTGTATGCTATTCACCCTGTTATGGCACTCATGCTTGTCATGTAACGGAATCCTTGTCCATGCAAGAGAATGTGTGATGCACCTGAACTGCCTCTCCAACACAAATTAATTGGATTAACTGAGTCAATAGAGGATTGTAACATTCATTCAGCCTCAAATGTCATGTGCAGTTTATCAGATCATATGTTTCGGCGTCGTATGTATTAGGTTGCGTCCTTTTTTGTCTACTTGCCTGCGTTTGGCCTTGCTATCAGGCACTCGCCGGAAGCAAAAGAGGATGCCACTTTAAAATTGACCTAATCTTGGTCATTACGCAGTTCAGCAATTATGTCTACCACACCAGGAAAACCACGACACTCCGGAATTCCTACCCCTGGCAAAGCCAGCGGTATCCCTACTCCAGGCAGATTTCGTTCTGTGTCCAGCGTTCATACAAATGCTGGTCTTGACTCTGATGTGGAATATATGTCGCGTGCTTTTGCCGATGCAATCAAAGCAAACGATCCCGCACAACATCGCGCAAGCTTAACAAATGGGTCGGCATCCCCTTCTTCATCTTCACCAAAGAATATATCAGCTTCTCTTCAGTCTGGTCGACGTTCTGTTGCTGGTCGGCCATCTTCTGTCACTTCATCTTCCGCTCCAGGTCACACCCGAACCAAAACCCCTGCCCCTGCCCCACGCCCATCCAGCCGCCAATCAGATGTCTTTGGGAGAAGTGTGAGTAGAGCAGGAAAGCCTTTTGATGTGGGGGACAACGTCAGGATCGAATCGTTAGGATATGAAGGTACCCTAAGATATCTTGGTGACATCGAAGGAAAACCTGGTTTATGGGCCGGAGTCGAGCTAAGCGGGGGATTTTCTGGTAAAGGAAAGAACAACGGGGCTGTCAACGGGTGAGCATGCAGGGTTTACTTTTGCTTTTGATGGTGTAGCGTATGATGCTGCATTTCTCGGAGTGTTCCATTAGTTCGCAAAAACACAAGCAATGGAACATGTGGAATTTTGGCCCTTCCAAAATATGGTGCACTTGCATCAATGCGAAGAGCTCATTCAAACTGATTTCTCTTGGTAGAAAACAATATTTCACATGCCCCGCAAATTGTGGCGTGTTTGTAGCTACTACAAAGCTCTCTGCGCCTACAGTAGGACTTCACTTCCGTCCACCGTCTGTGGCATCTTCACGCAGTGGTCGGGTCACTCCATCTTACTCCGGGCGCATCACACCTTCAAATTCGTTATCGAACAATGGCCGTATCACACCTTCTAGCTCCTTCGGTCGAACCACTCCGCACTCCAATCCATTCTCTGCATCGGGACGTATCACGCCTAGTGTGACCCCAGCTTCTCGTATTCGTCCGAAGGTCCCACCAAATCTAGGCGCATCACTTGGGTCTTCCAATGGCCTTGAGACTATAACTTCTGGTTCGCGAGCTTCGAAATACATTGGGTTGACTGCGAAACAACTTGGCTCCCGCTCACCTGGCAACAATGGTGTGCCCCCCTCCGAAGTCTCCCTCGATCCATCCAATTTTCCTTCACGAAGCTCCATTACTCTAGATTCGACAGTACAATCGACGGATTCTCCTTTCACCACTCCCAAAGCCATTTCTGGATCCCGTGTTGGGTCATATACTCCCGGACTCAGGGGGCGTCCGTCTATGAACACGCCTCGTGCTCGGGTACCCAGTGCAGTGGCGATGCCACCACCGGCATCACCAGCTCACTCTGCGTCTAGCTTTTCCAATAATGCGGCATCACAGGGTCCAATCTCGAGTGGACCGTCGCCTACGGAGTTGGCATTTGTTGGCCAGGATCTACAAGATAAAATAAACCTACTGCTATCTGGTAAAACAGTCACCTCCGATGGACGGGATGATGAGCCTCGATCTGCGTCGGAGTTGTCGTCCAAACTAGTATCGGCCGTCGAAGGTATACCGCCGTCTCCGAGCGTTGAAGCTGAAGCTTTACAAACTCGGCTACGCTCTCTTGAGCAAGAGAATACTGGATTGCGCGACGCTGCTGCGAAATCTGCAGGCGTTAGCGAAAACCTCCAACTGATGCAAACTGAACGTGATGTTGCTCTCACCAATATCACCAATCTTGAGAAGGATCTCCGCACCATGGAGCGTTCTGTGAATGAACGTGACTCCAAAATCGAATCTCTCGAACGCTCGGCGCAGCAAAACCTCGTAGACATGGATAGATGCAAAGCGGAGAATGAAGCACGCCTCAATGATATTCAGGCCAGATTGGAAACGAGTGATGCACTCATCAAGAGCTTAAAGGAAGCAATATCTGTCAAGGAAGGCGCAGAGCATGAAACCGATGCATTGTTGAAGGCCAAGAATGATGAAATTGTCTTGCTCCAAAAGCGATTAGAAAAGGTCTCGGCAGAACTAGAGCAGGACCGTAAAGAGCTCGGTGCGCAGATCGATGAACTGAGGCAGGCGGGTCAGGTATGCGTTTTCTTCGTGCCTCTACCGGTTTGTTAAAAATTATCAGGAAACCATTGCTCTCTATGAAGAGCGACTGAGCGCTTCAGACACGCGCCGATATGAGCTTGAAGACCGCATAATATTCCTTGAGGAGCAGGCCAAGAAAGCCAGCGTGCCGTTATCCCCAGGTGCCGTGTCGCAGCGTGCTTCCTCCGCGGCCGAAATCGATAACGAGATGCTCCGTGACCAAGTGCAACACTTACACCGAAAGATATCCACGCTTGAAGATACTCTCGAAGATGTCCGAGTTATGTCTGAAAGAGAGGAAGCCGCCCTGCGCGAGCGAATAAAGCGCTTTAAAGACAAGGAAGATGCTATGAAGACTGAACTCAACGAAGGTCGCAAGACAACGGAGCAGATTCTGAAATCAGAGGGAATTGCTAAAGGTCGTGTCGAGGAAGCCGAGGAGGCCCTCAGAGAAAGCACCCTTGCGTTAGAAAATGCCCAGGCTGAGATCGAGATCTTACGGGCAGATATGACTGTGAGCAATGCGACGTTTGCTGTCCTGAAGCTGTCTGGTTGACAATTTTTGCCCTCGTAGACCGCTGGTCTGGCCGCCACTGCCGCAAACGATTCGCCCCAAAAGTCCACTGAAATTTCCCGACAGGCCGAAAGGGAGCGGTTGAAACTGGCTGAAGAGATACGAGAACTGCAGGATCAGCTGCAACAAGCTCACATCAATACCCAAGAAATTGAGAGTCGTTTCGAAAAATGGAAAGCAACCCAGACTGGCAGCACGGAAGACCCCGAGGTTAGTATTTTATTTTGAAGAATCTTCCCCTTGTAACGGTGTAAAAGGTGAAAGACTGGCGCACAAAATATGAACAAGAACACGCAACCCTAGCATCTCTTCGCGAAACTCTGGAAGAACGCTCCATCGAATTAGAAACTACAAAGAAACGGCTGAACCGAGAGCTTCCTATAAATGGCCCCCAAGAATCTCATAAAATGCCTAGCTCGCCAACCAAGCAAGAGTCTGCCGAACTCCTCGGGTTAAAGTGAATAGCCACTTATACCATTGTCATGGGGTTGCTCATAACATAGCATTAGGCTCATCGCACAGGAGATGCAGAAAGAGAACCTCAGTTTAGAGCAGAAAACCAAAATGCTCGAATCAGAAAACAGGCTCTTATTATCGGAAACAGACCAATTGCGTCAGGTGCGGTAACGTCGTGTTTTATCGAAATACGTTTATATCAATCGTTCCATCGTAGGAGCTCAAGATTCTTGAAGAGAATGTTGAACAAAGCCTCCTTCATGAAGAGCAATCACTGATGTCGAATGTAACGTCGTCCGAACCTGTCTCGAGCGATATTCAAGCGGCATTAAAGGAACAGAAAGTTAAGACAGAGGTGAGGCAATACGTCATACGTGGTCTTGATGCACTGATGGAACCACTTTAGGCTGAGCTTGAGCAACTGCGCAAACGATTGAGCGATGCAGAGATGAAAACCGCACGAGTTTCACACGATGTGCGTTTTCTCTTCCAGTGTATGGAGTAAATCTCATTGGTTGGCACTATAGCTCAACAAGGAAATCAGCGAGCTCGAAGCGCTTGTAGAATCAAAGGTATGTTAACACTGACTTCATCAACCTCAGATGTTTATCGCCCTCGTTTTATAGATCTACCGCGAAGTACGCGATACATTCTCCGCCTGGATTCATCATATCTAACTTTGGTAATAGGATGAACTCGAACAAGAAGTTGAACGGCTCAAAGAGAAGCTTTCCCGCCATAAAAAATCTTCAAAGGGCAGCCTAGATCCTACAGACATCCCACGAAAGCGAAGCTCGGCGTCTACGGGAAGTACGGTTAGTCTAGATAGCTATCCTCAGCGGTCAAGCGACGATGTCTGTGAAATTTGTGAACGGCCCGGCCACGACATCTTCACCTGTGATCTTCTCAAGGGCGAGACTCCAGCCAGACGAGGTTCCAAGCCAGCGCCAGATCCGTCGGCGCTATTTTGTGTCGACTGCGAGAGTCATGGTCACGTTGCGAGTGACTGCCCGCATTCGATGGACGTTTTTTGATCTCTCATTGCATACTATACTCTGCCACATTGTCGTTATTCGTTCTTGCAACCCACGCTCCTTTGCATTAGCTTTCTTGTTCCAGGAATATATACCCTCCTACTATAGTTGAATATCATGTGTTGTTAATATACCACAAAGTTATGGAGCCGCCGATGTTTGCATGGAATGAATAGGACGCGTCAAGACAAGTTATGCATTCACGTGATATTGCGATGACGTAGAGAGTCCAATGATGTCACTGGTAATGTGATGGTATATAAAGTTGCGAGGAGGTCATGCATTGAAAACAGCTTTTTACGCCATGTCTTACGCTTCAGTCGCCGCAACAAACGCCCCACCGCCTGCCTCTCAGCCTCACCCAGATCCTTCGCTACTCACCACGGCGACGTCTTCCGCGGACAACGTTGCAGATGATACAGCCAAAATAAACGTGGTTTCGTCGGATTTCAAAGAAAATCCAGCAACTTACACATCTGAAACACGTTTATCTGAAGAAAGTGATGATATTTTCACTTCTAAGCCTCAGAGATGGGAATCTAAAGGCAGACACAACAAGCGACTGCAAGAAGTCGAAGCTGAAGGGGAGTACATTTGGGAAGTGGCTAAACAATACTTGCTACGTCCGGGCACTGCTGGTGGACTCATTGGGCTCGGTAAGTATCCCATATATACATGCTTTACCGCATCTTACATTCGCGAATTTTGGCACAGTGAATGTTGGGCTCCTATCTGGCCTGGGTTATGCATTCTATACGAATCCAGATTTGCGTCGCGACAGGACTGCCTTAGGATCTGCCATCGGCGGGAGTGTGGTTATGTTGAGCATGGAAGGATATGCGGCGGAAAAGTATCGTCAAACCCCGAGCGGCCGTGCAGAAGAACGCAGAGCCAGAGAAGAAGGCAGTCTTTTATACAAGCACACCCGTGAAATCGTACTCCGCCCAGGAGTCTTAGGCGGCCTTGTGGGATTAGGTTGGTTTGATGTTATGATGGTAAACATGTTTGATTGCTAACGATCATCGTCAGTTAACACTGCAGCACTCGCCACTGTCGGATATTACTCGTATGTCAATTGGGACAGACCAAGATGGGATCGTAACGTAGTATCAACGGTGGTGGTAGGCTTGCTCGCGTTGTGGGGTGGAGAGGGGTAGGTCAATATCCCGCGAAATAATCAGATTATGCTGATATGATCATTTTCAGATACCTCGCGGAACAATATAGACATGATCGATGATCTGATAACCTATGTCTGTGTCCGCTATGTACATTGTTGTATGCTAGAGCGAAGTAATTCTGAAAAACTAAACGTGCTGTGAACGCTTCACTGCTTACATTATTCCATTCTACAAATTAACTGCAGTTAATCACACCGTACAATTATCGACCTGTGAGTCGAATTTCGACAGCTCGAAAGATTGGATATGTGACCCCCGCGAAACCGGCTGCTAACTAGAGTAAAAAATTGCATCCACGGATTCAGTCAACGGGGAATCTCATTATGAATCATACTCACCTCGAAACCCAGATCAGCACCATATGCTTCACCCGCCATTTTGCCAAGAGGCCCGATATACCAGACCTCGCAATAATTCAGCTAAAACTCAAAAATGTGGTGATAATACTCCATACCTCTGCCATCCCAACTATAGCACCAGCTACTCCAAATGCTCCTGCCAATATGCCCGCGATACCAATCGGTAGCCTGTTAGTTGTGCGCTGAGTATCATCGTTGCAGTGGTTGCAGGCAGATGCTTACCGAGAAGGTGTATCATAATCGTCCAGGTTGTACCCGCCCAATGGCCCATTTTTGCGGCGGAAAATGAAATGTTCTTCCGCGACAATGACAATGAAAAACGCGGTCCAGTAACTCAAAATGCTCAAAAAGTTGGACAGGATCGTGGAGAAATGTTCACGGCCCGCAACACCTGCGACTGTATAAATGACAAAGGCCAAAAGGGTCCAGAAAAACCGGGGGATGAGCGCGAAGGGGCGTCCCAGAGCCTGTATGGACAGCCCAGTAGAGTATGTATTCGGAATATTGTTTGCGCTGTGGTCATCACGGTACTGAGTCCTCAGTGTTACTTTGAAAAACGGAAAACTTACATTACGGAAAGAGCCAGCAAAACGAGTATAAATTTGCCAAACCCACCCCATGGCGACAGCACTTGTGCGATGAGCCCTCCCGTTGATCCATTGGTAAAAGCACTAGTATATGCCGGATTCTGAATAGTCATCAGAGCGGCTCCCAAAATCTCGACGAAGCAGATAGGTATCCAAAGTCCGAAGAATGTGAGTAAAAACACTCTCCATCGAGGTGTATCAGCTGGCAAACGACAGTTATAGTCCGCGGCAACAGGAGCCCACTACGGTGAAGATATCAATCAAGTGACTGTCAAATCCTTGCAACGCTGGCACTCACCCCGGAGAACGAGCCAAACACGATGCCGCCAAAGCTTAATACATCTGCAGAAAGAGCTTTCCCAGTATCCTGATATGCCTTCTGTGCGTTGACATCGTAGCCTGCTTTTGCGCCTAGACCCCATAAGAACAGCATGATGGTAAAAGCGACCATCCAAGCGTATCGTTCATATACATGCACCATGTTGTACCCGATGAAACATGGTACCAGGCAGCACACGCCGATGATGATGATACCGACCACAAGAGGTAGGGTCCCTGGGTTAATGTTTGCAAGGGTTTGTCCGCCTAGAATCACGGCGGTGGTGGAGAATCCCAACCTAACCAACATGTCAGTATAAAAGTATGCCAGGACAATTAACAACGCACTGAGTCAGGATATTGAGAATTGAGTAAATGGTTCCGCCAAGATAACCAGAGCTGAACCGTGTAATAATCATTGTTCGTAAACCGGTGATGGGACCTAGCATCGCAATAAAGGCAGTCGCAATACCACCCAAAGCTCCGAAACACATGATGGTGGCGACGGCATTGCTATGAAAGTGTCACTAAATGACCGAGATGATTGGCATTCCTTCCTCACCCAAATGTCATGTAATAAACCTCTTGGGCGAGTGCACCGATTGGGATAGTGGTCAAAACAGCGTTTACTGACCTGGAATAAAGTGAGTGGTGTATGACGTCCGATGGTCAGCGCCTTACCACCACATGAGGAGACTGTTGAGTTCAGTGGTTTGAAAAGGAGCTAATGGTCAGACATTCTTATGACGCACTTGTTCCATGCATTCTTCGTCTCTCTCTGATCTTCTGGAACTCGTTCGACGCCTCGAGCTTCGACGCCGCTAGCGAAGAGTTTTGCGAGAAACGGCCCCAGTACGCCAAAACGCTGGACAATCACGCGGTCAGGCGCAGCTTCAACTGCGTGAACTATCTGGACGTCATCGAAACTGGAGCCCTTCTCCTTATCCTCTGGGAACAAATCCGGAGAAGAAGCCATGTGGATGAACGACCCAGTGAATAATGATGGGGATGGAGAGGGCGGATTGGTTTAAGTAACTTGCCAGGATATTAAATAGCACAGACGCGCTTCAAAGCTTATCTGGATTGATGGACGCTGTAATTGGTTGCATGTGCGCCCATGAACCACGTACACTTGTTATCCGGATGATAACCACATGGGCCGTATCCCGGCAATCTTGCAACACTGCAACAGGCTATGAATATAAAACATTCGCATCGCCAACGCATCACTGGTACATAGACCGTACCATGGAGTACCGGCCTGGCCTGGTGACGCTGGCGGTGACGCCAAAACGGGCCTGTGTGCGTCACCACCACAATACAGGCTGGGTGGCTGGGACTCCGGCGATATCGCGTGGCGTTCCCTTTATGGAAGGAACCACCGGCTTCGCTTCTGCGTCCAAGTTCGAAGCGCCACTACGCTTTCCCGCTCGCGCTACGTCGCCGCTCACGCCAGAATCGATGAAACAGTGTTGTTTCTGACGCCCTGCGTCGCGCTCCGAGCCCGCCAACTTATTCTACAGCCTGTCTAATCTCCCCTCGTCGTGTTTCTACTCTACAGCTCGTTTAATCGCGCCTGCCTGCACCCCGGTCGACTTTTCACGACAATCACAAGTTTCTGAACGTATCTCGATCGACGCCCTTCTGCGCTAACGCGAAAAAAAAATAACATCACGTCCAGCGGCGTTTTCAACCAGCCACACCTAAATTCGACTACATCTTGCTCGAAACAAACCGCACCTTCATTCCGTCCGCTCCGCTGGTCCCTTCAAGCTTTCCGCGTCTCAAGCGCAATAGTAGGTGCGTATGTTTGCATATTCTGTGCTCCCAACGTCTCACACTGTATCCTATAGCTTTGTATACATCGTTCTCGCCCACCTCACCTTGAGTTCGCGTAATTGCGTCCGTCCGTGCCCCGTCGACTTTTCACAACGATCGCAGCGTCTCTCGATCACCGGAGTTCTGTGTTAGCGCGAAAAAAAAAAAATTATTGCCTCCAGCGGCATTCTCAATCAGCCACATCAAAACCGGCGCCAATCTCAGTTGAAACAAGACGCGGTTTCCTCCCGCTCTCTTTACTCCTCCTCGCGGCCTTCTGCGCTTTTCGGGCACGTTTTCGGGTGTGTATCTATACACTTCATGCCATCCTGCACGCAATTGCTACCTTCCACCCGCTCATATCACCACCTTTTTCCCCGACAGTCGACTGCTTGTGCGGCGGCTTCCGTAACTAGCCGTCCGCCGCCTTTTGCCTCATATCGAGCTCTTTGAGCTCCGTTCTCACAGGTCCCACCTCTCCAGAAGTCGAAGGTAATGGTTCCGATCCGTTTGCTATTTTACGTACACACATAGCTAACATTTTAGCTATAACGCTCATAGATTCCTTTTGTTCGAACGAACCACACGGTGTGCGCGCCCGACGTAACACAATTAGTATAAGCAGTCATAATTCAGTGCGTGCCATAGCGCTGGTTGGTCGCATAAACGGCTGAAAAAAAAATAGAATTATTCACGCAGAATTCACGATGTCCTCGCCGTCACTATGCATATCCCCACCGCGGCTACCTCTGCACCAGCTCGGAAAGGACACATCATCTTGCTCCAAGCGTCGCCGCCTCGATTCGAGGATGTCTGCCGCAGACAAAGTCCGGGCTGATTATTCTGAAGGTATACATACATTAATAGTAGTGCCGGTGCCGTGTAAACTAAGCAGTCTTTTCAAAGAGAGCTCCATGCGCACCGGCCCTCCTTATGATGGGCCCCACACCCTCGCACAGTCGCTAGCCGAGCTCGATGCCTCCTCGCAGGCATATCGTTTGCAGCAGACCGGTGATGCCCAGAAAGAAAAACAAACAGGGTCAAAATACGACACTGTCGTCCGCCAGTACCAGGCGTGGTGGCCGTCCCATGAAGCTGGCTTGTTGGCCGGCGATCCGGGGCGCATTGAAGTCCCCGCGCTTCCCATCACTGCGGCGAAGGTTGCAACATTCTTGCAACGTGAAAGTACTCGAGAAAAGGTGCGGCAATACTCACCCGCTTTTTTCTCGTATCAGAAACTCATTCCAGCAAAGTACAAGAGCGGAAAAGCAGGGGAAACCATCCCGGGATCATCCCTCGGCCACTACGCCATTTCTGGCATCATCTCCGCACTCGAGAAGTGGCGGTTTGACCGCCAGCATATTTATCGCGACAATTGCGATGCTCAGGTGTCGCTACGACAGGACAACCGCATTCGCGCGTTTGAACAAGCTGCGAAAGCCAACGAGCCCGAGCGCGTGAAGAAGGCCCAGAAACTGAAGGCCACTGGTACTTCCACGGGTACGTGGCCCCTTGCGCACATGAACGACGTACTAACCTTCTCTTTTTGAGATGCCTACACTCTCAAGGAGCTCAGCCGATGCTCATCCTGGTGCCTCACGAACCCCAAAGGCTCCCGACAAATCACGATCGGTTTACGAGACCGAGCAATGATCCTTCTGGGGGCTGCGACAGCGTTTCGCGGCGACAGTGCTCGGATGCTTCTCTGGTCCGACCTTTACGTTCACATGGTGCCAATTATCGAACAAGGCCTTGGGAAGACAGTACCAGTGAGTCTCAAGAGTTCCTGCCGGTTTTCCGGTGCTCATTATTCACCATTTTTGTTCCTTCCGCATTCCAGGCGCTCGCGGCCTTGGCCGACAATGCCAAAACCAATCAGAGTGGCAAGGTCAACGAGCATGGAGCCCTCCGACATCGCCTGGTTGAGCTCTGCCCTGTCGGAGCAGTCGGCTTCAGCCTATTTTCCGACTTCCACATTCTTGGCATCCCTGTTCCGGATTTTACGCCCGATTTCTCAAACTCAGAGTACGGTGAATGGGGCTATCGGGCATGGTTGGACTATCATGTCTTCCATGCCAAATCATTGGAGGCGGAGATGTCGTATGAAAGTCGGTATCCCACACTAACGCATTGCCCACCTCACTAACCTTGCTCTGTCAGACCATCGGGAAAGAGTTGGGTGCATCCACAAGGCATGCGACATTGAGCTGTCGAAAGTCACCCATGCGACCAGGCATTTTGCGGCGATCAACACCCGCGCGCACAATTCCACCCGCGCCGAAACCAAAGCGCTTGGAAACTGGTCCGAGCCTGGCTCCTACGGCTGCTACGATCGCCTCCTCCCCAAGGGGGCCCTTCTCGCCGCCGCAACATTTGATGCAAGCAAGCCCGAATCCTACAACGTTCCTCGCAGCATGCTCGGTGAGTATAGCTTCGGCCATGGAGATCGTGATGCTCATCTCTGTGCGGCGTTGTTGTAGAGCCTCCGCCCGAGCTTCTCAAGGCCATCTTCCCATTCGTGGAGAGAGAACAAGCAGCTCTCAAAGCTCGAGCAGAAGCAAACTCATATGCGAGGGACTTCTCGTTGACTAATTTTCTACAGCTTCTGGTCTGGCTTCGACGTGTCATCCTTCAAGATGCTGCCGTTCTCTTCACCCGTCACCCCCACTGTCCCTTCTTCACCTATGCGCCATTCAACTCCCCGCTTTTCCGCTCTTTCGCACAGACATCCGACTCGCTCATAACCGAGGCCGAACTCACGGCAGAACTCAACCTTCGCAACCTACCGGAACACTTGGTCCAAAGTGTGCGGGGCATTGTCGCAAATGTCACGCTGGTCCAGGAGCATCATCACAAGGAGATGGCGCAATGGAAGGACCAGGTTAGTGGAGCACTCACACAGTTCGAGGGAAAGCTCGACACGTTGCTCGGCTCGAAGCATTCCCGCAAGCGCAAACGACAAGGTATGTACGCTTAGCTTCGATTGATCGCATTTGCCCCGATGAACTGCTGCGCTGCAGAAACACAGTCTGCGATCTTTGCAGCTCCCCCGCCTGCACCTGTCACTTCCCATCCCATGGCTCTCGCACCACCCACTTTCACCAACAGCCTCAATGCGCCCAGTGTATCGTCAGCTTCTGTCGCACCGTCCGCGTTTGCTTCGCCCATGTCCGCGCCTCCCGTTTCCCACCCCCCGCCGGGATTTACAGCTCCCGCTTCACTTTCTATCAACCAGCTTCCCTCCTCGCTTGCGCTCCCGTCCCAGTCTCTGATCCCCAGTGAAGCCCAAGCCCAATCAAAGAACTGGGTGGCCCTTGTCGCTAAGTTCGGTGAGGCGCGGCTTCACAAGCACCACTGGGAGTGGACCGAGGACAGCTGGCTCCCGTTCTATCGCTACCAGTCTGGTCTCACCATCACGGGCGTCTGGAGGGAGTACTATGAGGGTGTTGGGGGACATCTCTCCGTGTGGGAGCTCGAGGACGCGTGGAAAAAGAAGTGGCGACGGAACGTAGCTGGTCAGCGACAGGAAGCCAACCGACGAGGCAAAATCGTCAGCCTGATCCAAGACCATTTGGCGAAAAAGCCTCGCTGGGATACCCAGCTGGCTGTCCGGTTCCTCAAGGACAAGTACGAAGATGAAAAGGGTTGGTCCGCTCGCGCTTTATCTGACCGTCTGACAGCTTCCAAAGACGAGACAATTGCCGAGGCGATGGCATTAGCATCAAAGTATCCATAGGCACATTTTAATCATAAGTTAGCACAAACTCTATGTATTTACTTCGTCTGATACCGTTCAACGAATCATTGAACCACAAATTCTACACATCCAGCACCGCCAAACCTCGCGTCGGCACGAAGGACGAGCAGGAGGTGGGGTGAACCCCAAAGCGAGCCCGCTTTGCCTTCGACAACTTCGCTCGGACATGCTTCGGACCGCTGGGATGGGGTTCAAAGGCTCACGGGCAGGGGCCGAGACGTTGCGGTAGGTGTCCATTCGCTGCTCCTCGAGCGCACCGGCCACCACGAGGAGAAACGCGCCGACGAGGGACGAAGCAGCGATCGCGATCGTCTCGAAACGGCAGGATTAGTAAGTGTACTCGCTGGCAGGGAGGTGTACCGCCGTGTACCTCTCGGCGATCGCCGTCGTGCCCAAACGGGTGTACTGGTGCACCACCCGGGCGTGGGAACGCTGCCAAACCCGTCACCGTGGTGCAACCGCGCCGTTTATACATAGCTGTGACACCTGCATTCTGTGACGTGAATGTGACCCAGTCACGGGTGTTCCTGTGGACGGAGATCTAATTGTACGGCAACTTCCCTGAGCCAAATTTTCTGGGTACAGTACTCGTCCACAGCGATAACCGACATACAACAAGATGTCCCGATTTTTCAGAAAAGCTGGTGATTCCGATTCCGAGTCTGAAGAATCCGATGAGGAGCTCCTTTCCAGTGGCGACGAGGATGCAGCACCTGCAAAACCAGCCGCAAAACCCGCCATGTCTCGATTTTTACGCACAGCAGGCAGTGACTCGAGCTCAGAGTCAGAGTCGGATTCTGATGATGACGAAAGTGACATGTCTGGTGACGAGGGAGTGGAAAAAAAGAAGTCGCGGTTTTTGCAAAGTGATTCAGAAGGAGAAGATAGCGATGAGGATGTTAAACGAGTGGTGAAAAGCACAAAAGACAAGCGTGTAGAAGAGATCGAGGCTACAGGAAAGGTCATGGACAATGCACTTAAAATCAATGACTGGGTAGCTATATCCAACGGTGAGTCTGGTCTTTGAACGCCCTTTCTTGTATGGCTTATAATCTGGATACTAGAATTCGATAAATTGCTTCGACTCGTCCAACGACAAAGCAACTCTGCCGAACCCATTCCCCCCTTCTTCATCCGTACACTCGTTGGCCTCGAATCTTCTCTCAACTCGGCTCTTTCCAAGGAGAAAGAGGCTAAAAAGAAAATGAATGCAACAAACGCTCGTGGTCTCAACTCTATGAAGCAAAAAGTGAAGAAGACCACTAAGGAATACGAAAAGGAGATCCAGCAATTTCAAAACGTACACTCCCATCTTGTTCTTATGGTAACTTGACTCATCTATCACAGGATCCGGAAGCGTTTGAGCGCGAATACGCGGCTCTTGCCCAGCCAACCGAGGCCGCTCCGGTAAAGGCTAAGAAAGTTAAAAAGGCAAATCTTTCAGAGAGCGAGGATGAAGGCCCCGAAGATGACAGATTCACCACCGTCGGCAAAGGGGGTAAAGCAATGCAATTTACGACAGATAGCATCTTCAAAACTCTTAAACTTGTCAACGAGGCTCGTGGAAAGAAGGTTGGTCCTGTTCAACTCCCCCTCAACCCCACTCATTTAAATCGCAGAACACCGATCGCGGGGAACAAATAAGGATACTCGAGAAACTCCTTGAGGTTGCTGTCACATCTTATCAACGCATTCGCATCCTTCTAGCTCTCGTGTCATCTCGTTTCGACTACAACTCATCTGTGGCTACTTTCATGCCTGTCGATCTCTGGCTCTCTGCCCAGAGAGAAGTTGATCAACTAATATCAATAATCGCCTCCGAGTCCTCTTATTCTGTGCAAGAAACTACCGAGGAATACGATGGGCTTATAGAGCGGTCCCCAGCTACCGAAAAGGATGGAATCGTGCGCGTCCGTGGATCCGTAATCAGCTTTGTCGACCGACTTGACGACGAATTCACACGTAGTCTCCAAAATATCGACCCCCACGGAACCGAGTATATCGATCGCCTCAAGGATGAAAAAGTATTATATCGCACAATATCGAGAGCGCAAGGTTTCTATGAAAAGACTAACCAACCAGAACCCCTCGCCCGTGTTGTAATGCGGAGGTTGGAACATATTTATTCAAAGGTTCGTGCCATCGTTTCACTCGCACGCGCTCTGATTAACATATCAAAATACCTTTTAGCCCGATGCTGTAGTTAACGCCCTCGAATCCTCTTTGGCTTCCTCCGAAATACAGCCATCTGTAATCATTACCTCTCAGTCTAGTACCTCTTCCCTCATCCATTCTCTTTGTGTCCACCTTTACAAAGCGGACAACTCCCTCCTGCGTACGAGAGCAATGCTCAGTCATATATATCACCATGCCCTCCACAACGATTTTTATACCGCGCGCGACATGTTGCTGATGTCACATCTTCAAGAGTCTATTCACTCCGCTGATGTGGCCACCCAGATACTGTACAACCGGACTGTCGTGCAGCTTGGACTCTGTGCTTTCCGTTGTGGTCTGATCAAAGAAGCTCAATCAACTTTGCAAGACATATTCACCACACAGAGGGTTAAGGAGCTCCTTGCACAAGGCGTACATCAACAGCGATATCAGTCACAACTGACTCCGGAGCAGGAGAAAGCCGAGCGCGCAAGACAATTGCCGTTCCATATGCACATCAACACAGAGCTGCTTGAGGCCGCTTTCCTTGTATCAAGCATGCTTGTCGAAATACCCTTACTTGCGAGCATCGATTCCGAGGAAATGAAGAGAAAGGCGATCTCAAAACCTTTCCGTCGCCTTCTTGACTTCGCTGATCGTCAGGTGTTCACGGGCCCTCCGGAAAGTACGCGAGATCACATCATGCAAGCCAGCAAGGCTCTCCAGGATGGCGAGTGGGAAAAATGTCGCGATCTCATTCAGAGTATCAAGATTTGGAGCTTGATGCCAGAAGCTGCCGCAGTCAAAGACATGCTGGCCAAGTATGTTTTATTCAAACTTCTACGCCACTCACACTGAGACTTTGCTACAGACGTATCCAAGAACAGGGGCTGAGGACCTATCTCTTCACATATGCCCCATACTACAGCACCCTATCACTCTCTCTCTTGTCGCGGACTTTCTCATTACCGCTGCGTTCCGTAAACTCCATGATTTCGAAGATGATTTGGAGCGAGGAGCTGTCAGCATCTCTTGACTCGCCAACAGGGGTCGTTGTGTTCCACAGGATGGACCATTCGCGTCAACAACAGCTTGCGCTTGTCATCGCCGACAAGGTGAATACCTTGGTAGAACAAAATGAAAAGGCACTCGACATCAAGCTCGGTGGCACTGGTGGGTGGGGTGACAGGGGTGACGCAGGCAAGGGGGAGAAGCGTGGCGAACAAACCCAAGAGCGCAGAGGTCGGGGCGATCGAACGAGAGGTGGTTCGGGTCTTCGCGGTAAGTGTTGATGTCATCCCATCATGTGGGTGTTGAGCGCTGAACGGTAACTTGCATTTTAACAGGTGGCAATCGTGGCAGAGGAGGCCGTTTTGCACAAGGACTAGGCAACCAGATGTCAGGACAATCATCTCAGAGGCCTCGATGATTTAGGTCATTTGGTTGACTGTACTTCCTTTATTTCCGCCGGATCAGATATTTTGATGCTGAATCTTGTGTGATATATATAATTGAATAAGTGTCTATGAGGCACGCTACTTTCATCCACGACAATCACTCGTCGCTGCTCTCGGCGCTGCTTGCATCTTCCGCAGTGTCCTCGTGTTCTTCCTCGCTCTCGTCGGGATCTGCAGTCCAATCCGAAACATCGAGTTTCTCGTTACGAAGTGTTTCTAATAAGGCAGACCAGTCAATCCTAGTCGTCATTTGAGTGAATAAATCTACCATTTTCGCGAATTTCATAGCCTCCTTGGGTGACGCACTTCACCAGGTCAGCTTTGGCGCCAACGATAGTATTCTTGCCAAGTATGCAGCCCTCGAGTTTAGCGCTAATAATGATATATTCAGGTCAGACTCTGGTCACTGTTATATCATTACACGTACCCGTCTGAAATCACACAATGGTCCATCAGAACACATCCAACAATCTTGGCCATCTTGCCGATTGTACAGTGTTTTCCGATGACAGATTTCTTGATGCTAGCCCTTTCTTCGACACGAGTGAAATCCCCAACAATAGAATCCGCTGAAATCGAGGCTTTTTGATCGATTAACGCTCTCTTCTGGGGATCTGACGGCAGGGTGTAAGGGGTTTGCCCAATAAACTGCTATCTATCAGTAAGGATTTTGGAGAGATAAACCGATAGAACATACATGGCGATTTGCTTCTAAGAATGACGGCAGAGTATTCGCGCGAACGGCAAATCCACTCTCTGCTCGGTGAATAAGTACGCCGATTCTAAGACTAGTATAAGTATTTTGATCGTCATCGGAACCAGTAGGTGAGGGAGGTATGGAAAGTCCTAGTTCTCGGTTCTGCTGTAGTGGTGATGCGTCGGAATTCGGTTGCACGATTGACATTGCCTTCACTTTGATCAGATTATTCGAATGTAACGTGGAATGTCTCATAGAAATGGAATGGGATACAGAGTTGGCAAGAGCTCCTAACACTTTTTAGTAGATTGACTGATCAGTAATACTTTTGTGCTATTATACGCGATACTCACCGTGTCCATATTTCGCTCGTTTGGTTTGTTGATACTGTACTTTACATAGCCAGGGGAAGAAATCTTCTCGGAGAGAATCCACTTGGGTTTTTTGTTGTAGCACATCTAACACAGCACGCTTGCAGACATAGACATGGGAGTCTTGAAGTTTGCTAGACAGTTTAGCTCTAGGGTAGCTAAAAGATTATTAGTTCGATGAGAACAACGACAAGACAGACAAAACATGCCGAGAAAGTAGACTCATGCGAATTTCAAGCTCTTCTCCGTTCCGATCAATATCATCAGGCGTGTCTACGTATAACAAAGTGTCGGATAAGTCATCCCATACGATCGGCGTAACGAGAGACGTAGATCCCCATTCATCTGGACTGGCACCTTTCTCTACACGAGGGGGTTCGAACCAACATGTCGTCGCGATCGAGCCATCAGATGTAGTATCGCTGCGAAACTTGTCGAGGAGATTTGAAAGGGGTAATGATGGAGGAGGGATAAAGTCACATGGAAGTAGAACAAAATCCTCTTGTATACGCGCAGAAAAATGTTTCAGGACGGAGCACGTTCCGACGCTGAGTTCCTGTGATTCGTCAAATATCTGGAGATCAATGTGCAAAGAAGAAAATGAAGCGGAAGATGATTGTGAATGGATATAATGGGAGATCGCGGGTCGATGAGTGGAAGGGCATATGAGCAATACGTCTAGAATCACCGTCAATTATATGGTAGATATGATTCTTTGTCCCATTCGTCCTACCTTTGATGCCTGATTGTTCTATCCACGAAAGAGCATATTCGAGCATAGGCTTATTCGATACGGGTAACAGGGCTTTCGGACATGATTCTTCGCCATGATCTCCTGTTAGAGGTAATAGTCTGATATGATCAGATCATTATTGCTTAGCTTCATGATCGTTGCAGGCTTACTCGTTCCCAAAGCCTGCTAAGATAATCGCAAGGAATTCTCGGGTGACTGCCTCGACCGGGGCAACATCAAAGTTCATCATACTTTCCTATGCCCAAGTTTCTGTTAGATCTCAGTTAACAGACTATCAACTGATAGTACACAGATTTATACAAACCTGAAGTTCAATCTTACCCGAGTCGGTGACTCGGTGTATTGGTCGTGGGTATACATTGCCATATTCGGATTGTATTCAGGAATATTGGCAGTTGGAGTTTACACCTGCCAGCTAGGAGTATTGCTTGCAATTACTTACTGGCAATCACGATGTGTCCTCCTTCATGAGCTTTGTATGTTTTATCGTAAGCAAATCAATGGATTATCTGACATTATTATCCTGTCTTACTGATCAAAGTTATCTCTGAAGAAATTACCAGCGATCCGCTACTCATCCGTTGGCTCTTTTGCTCTTGTGCCGGTCAAGGCTTCGATCCTGAAATTCACCAACTGTCATGGCGCAGCCTACTGTTCACCAGATTTTTAGGCGACTTGAAACCATTGGAAAAGGCGCATATGGGTCGGTGCACAAGGGCGTACAGATTTCGACAGGCAATGTAGTAGCTCTCAAGATCATCAATCTGGACACTGCAGATGACGATGTCGAGGCTATTCAACGCGAAGTCGCTCTTCTCACGCAACTACGCGATGCTCCAAATGTCACAAAATACTATGGTTGCTATCTGGATGGGCCGAGAGTTTGGATTGTGATGGAGTTGGCTCAAGGCGGTAGTGTCCGAACACTGATGCAAACCTCCAAAGATGGTATACTCGAGGAAAAATACATTGTTATCGTTGCTAGAGAGGTTCTCATCGGCCTTAACTATCTCCACAAATCCGCCATCATTCATCGCGACATCAAGGCAGCTAACGTTCTCATTACCGCAACCGGCAAAGTAATGATCTGTGACTTCGGGGTCTCTGCTCTTTCAGCATCTACCACAAGTAAACGAAACACTTTAATGGGTACTCCTAATTGGATGGCGCCCGAAGTTGCACAAGCTACACCTGCATATGACAGCAAAGCCGACATTTGGAGCTTAGGCATCATGATTTATGAAATGGCGAAAGGTGCTCCGCCGCATGCGGACATGAGAGATGCCATCAAAGTCATGCAGCTTATTACCAAGGTTAAACCTCCTCGATTGAACGAAAATGATGGGAGTAAAGATATGAGGGATTTCGTCGCACATTGTCTCAAGGAATCACCCAGTGATGTATGCTTCTTTTCTGTTGTGCTTCAACTTATAATCATTCACACTATATACAGCGCTTTTCAGCCGATGAACTTGCAAAGACGAAGTGGATAAAAACAGTATCCAAAGTCAATGTCTCGATTCTAAGGGACCTCATTCTTCGATACGATGCATGGATGCAAAGTGGAGGCAACCGAAGCAGTCTTGCTGAGCCCCTAGATTGGGAAAGTGAAGAAAAGAAAGAGTGGGAATTCCTGGTTGTCATCTGCGATCCGTTTCTTACCTGTAATCCAGCCTAGAAGAGCCACTTGAACGGAGTAGCGACCTCTGGGAATTTGATACCTTCAGGAATCGGACATCAACCTTATCGGCCTTACCACTGGATATACAACCGTCACCTACAGAGTCTGAGAGCCATGATTCACCGTTTTCAACTTCCACTATTCGTCCCACCGCCGCTCGACTGCCAACTTCACTGCGAGGGCTTTTCGATGAAGACTCGTCGCCAGGGTTGGACACCCTTCGTGCTCCCGTCCTTCCTCCGCCCCCATTGAGGAATACACCTAGCCCAACGCCTCTCTCGCCGCCAACGATTCCATCTTTTGCTAAAGAGCGAAACGCTGGTAAAAGGCCTGCTCCTCTGGAAGGAACGGATGAGGCACAATTGGCAAAATACAACGATTTCGCTTTCCCGCCTCGAACAGTCAGCCGTGCCAAATCCAAATTGGCGATGGGTATGCCAACTCTTTCAGATGAGTCTGAACAACCGTTAAATAACGATGAATCAACGTCATCACAAACATCAGCACCTGATCGCACCTGGGTTTTTGGAGGGGCCAGCAATGTAACGGGATCCGTTTTGACAAATAATAGTCCCCCCAACCCTCATTCTACTCCAATACCTCAACCCTCTGGGACGTCCCAATCCCTCCGATCTACATCCGCGATCCCATCTATCACAGATACTCCTGTACCTTCACAATCAGAATCAATAACCTCTAACCTTACCCTTCACAAGGAACAACGTAGTAATACAGTTACGTCTGTGAAGACGGCCGTACCAGCTTATGGAGACCAAATATTTCCTATTGCTGCGGCCAATCCTGGCTTTCAATTCCCTACCCCGGCCCCATTGCCAAGCGCCGGACCTTCCATTGCATCAGCATATAATCCACGGTCCCACAGCAGAGTTTCGCCCACACACGCAAGTACTTCAAATGTATCCAACTTCGTATCCAGTCACCACAACGGTCATTCGCTTGACCTTTCAGCATTGCATCCCCAGCGACCGCCGCCCACAGGACCTCTCCCATTGCCTCCGTCAGTCAGTCGTACAAAATCTGCTAACGCAGCTGCCTCGGACTTAGGTTCAGCGACAGAGCTATCTATGGGCACACCCTCACTTGCTAGGAAACCGAGCTTGAACAGGCAAGCCTCAGTCGCAATCATGGAGACCACCCCTACTTCCCCGCTCATACCTCCGATTAAGCCGTTTGCTGTCAGGGAAAGAAGCGGAAGCTCATCTAGTAAAGGTAGCGAGGCCAGTTCGTCTACCAGAGGTTTGGTTTTACCTGGCCTTAGAGAAGCTATTAAAGTAAACACGTTATCTCGCCTTTATTGCCCCGTTTCTCACACCATTCTAGATACCGACTGTTACATCTGAACACCAGCTTGGCATGCCCGATCTGCTTCCTCCATCACCGTCAGTACTAACCCATAACTCACGTCCTTTTTTCCATTCGCCCAGTTCGCTTGGAAGTTCTGTTACTGCCAATGGGGAAGGTTCATTTGTTCTGGGATCTCGTAATGATGCATCCGCTTCAGCGACCTCACTTATCCTTCCTCGAAGTCAGTCGCCACCGAGCACAGACCAAAATCCCAAATTTTTGCACGCCGCATCTCTTTCTGTTACGTCTACATCGATGGAGGCATCTGCCCTGGGACCGCCTGTCCGGCCACTTGACTTTTGTGCTTTGATTCAATCTCAGGAAGGCACTACCGCCCATCTGGCTCAAACTGTGGAAGATTTGACGAACTGGTTGTCAGTGGTAGAAATTGGCTTTAGTGCCATGCTTGAAAAAGCAAGTGCACAGACGATCGAGGAGGAACAAGAGGAGCTAGTAGGAGATGGCGAATCCTTTGCGAAAGATGCCGATGGTACCGACCATCATGACGACGACGATGCATCGTATTATGTAGTCGCTCCAGACGGAATCGGATCTGTTTCGTAGCGACACTTACTCGTATCATTGGCCCCGCATCTACAGGTATATACGTATGTACTATATTTTCTTTCTGTTAGACCATTGTATATCACATGCATTTCTTTCCAGTCACATAGACAATTGATGTCGTTCTGCGCTGGGTCACGATCACGAAATATAATCATGCGCTACAAGGTATTCCATGATTGTCCCAACAGCTTGTTCGACGCTGCACTCTGCAGTCTTAATATGTATTTCAGGGTGTTCAGGCGGCTCGTAAGGAGCAGATATCCCAGTAAATTCTGGATATGAATTTAGTAGGGTTTCCGCAACACGCGATGTGATACCGGTACTGGCCTTTAATCTCGCCGGCACGAGCTTTCTTATATAAACCCTTAGGATCACGTTGCTCTACTACGTCCAGAGGTGCGTCGACAAATACTTCGATGAACCCGAGCTTAGCATTTTCATGCAGTTCACGCGCGATGGCGCGATCAGCTTTGTATGGGGAAATAAACGCTGTTACTGATATGCACGCAGAGTCGGCGAAAAGTTTTGAAACCTAAATGAATCAACGTTAATGATTCATGGGCGATACATTCAAAAACATACAAAATACCTCTCCAATTCGTCGGATATTCTCGACACGGGATTTCTCATCAAACCCAAGATCCTTGTTCAGACCAAATCGTATGTTATCTCCATCGAGTCGGTAGGCGAATTTTTGGATGTGAAGCAGATGTTGCTCAAGCGCACAAGCAATGGTTGACTGAAAATCGGCAGCATCAAGGAAATATCTTAGCTGTATCCGAGTCTGAGTGAGTGGCAGCAGACAAACCTTTCCACTGGCACTAAGGCCCGTCAACCAGATAGTAACCCCCTTTTGTTTCAAGAGATCTACGCGCTCTTGCGCGTCGACGGAACCTAGAATGCAATGGCTGTCCTGATCTGATAACACGTATTGGTTTATCAGCCAAAAGTACCTGCATGATATGTGACATTCGTCGCCATTTTGTCAGTCAGTGCAACTGCGATAGATTATGGACCGGGAGAAAAGGAAGATATTGGGGAGTTTGAGTGGTATAGACTGGGATAGCTTGTGAAAGCATCGTTGATCGCTGGTGGTTTATTTTATCTTCCTGCAAAGTGATTGCCAAATCATCTGACTCAGCTTTCTCTTTATCATTACGTGATGTAGGTTTAGTTGTACTTACCTAGTCGAGGCCTTGCACCAGTAGTGCTGTAACGGAGTCGACAGTACTCTAGGTATATAGTACTTACTATAATGCGGTACATAGTTGCAAGTTCTCTTTACTTAGTGACTTACAGCCAATTTTATACTCTATGCTTCCGTCGATCAACCAATCAAGTCGCCGTTCGTTGATGAGTGTAAATAATCACTTTGAAGTGATTCACAGCTTGTCAGAAATCAATTTAAAAAGCGTTATTCAGACAAACGATGAAGTTAACAATATGTCTGTACCTGTTCGATTCCAAAATGCAGAAATATAATGAATACGTATGTATGTGATCACGAGTAGATATTCGATGCTTCAGTGTGGTACTACTCCAAAGTCCCATTGCATCTATGGCTTCTCGCGCATATGTAACATGTAGCATAGATCTACAGAAAAGGGTATTAGTAGAGGCTCGTGGATCTGCCCGATGTTTCAAGTTACTCCTCAAGTATAGCAAAAGCAGAAAATATACATTTACAAGCCACCACATAGCCAGATAATCGATTTCTTGATGGCGTCTGTTACTTCTTCGGTGCTGAGTGGCTGGTTCACTGGTGGGCAATGCAGAAATAGAACCTTAGACGATTTGTCTGACTTTGAGCTAGCGCGCTTTGCCTCAGCCAGCGAGCAATAATAGATAAAATCGCAAAGATAATGGCCTGCATCCAGCGACGAATATATTTGCTATTTGAGCTGTCAGCAGTGTGATTGTCATCTTTACATTCGCGAGGCATACCTCCACGCCCGACATCTTGAGATGATGAACAAGTTTTTCGACGTCTACGTCGGTGTAGATATCCTCCGGATAAGTTTCATATCCCTTTCCAAATCCTCGCTTGGGTGGTTCGCCGCTATCGACGACATTTGGAGGATCCATTCCATAGTTTGCCAATCTCGCCATCTCCATCTCCATCCGCTCCGCCTCGGTGGGCTCAGAGGGCACACGATTAGCATCTTCACGGCGTACGATAGGTGCCTGACAACCTTTGGCATCCTTCATATTGTATCCGAATTTGTGTCCCACCCTCTCCATGCGCAAGGGACCTCTTCCTGCAACGCCCACGTGGAAGATAAGATCAAAGCCATCGTGTGGTGCGGAAACGGAGGAATAGGAATCATCGGAAATAGGCAGGATAGGAGGACGGGCGTGAAGACCTGGGACAATGGAGAGAACATCTTCATAAACTACTGGGATTTCCAGGGTAGTTATGTGGATTTGGCGCGGTCTGTCGCTTGAACTCTGTGGTTCTGCCATCACAACATTATCGTCCACCATTATAGGCACTGCGAGAGTGTCGACGCTCAAGACTGTGTTGTGCAGGGGTTTGACCGCTAACCATGAAGGATTCACCGAGTACCGAGAGAATGGCTGACCTTGCACAATGTTAGGTCTGCACAAAAGAGAAGTATAGAGATGGTGAGTATTTGAGGCTACTCACACCAAAGCCAGTTACAAGGACGTTGAGAGGATGTTCATCATTATGCCTGCCATTTGTCTCCAGAACTGGTGTCATTGCAGCGAAAGATGTATGTACAAGGACGATAACGCTCGCTCAACCAAACCAAGAAAACACCTGCGAAATTTCCGGCAATCACGGACCCCGAATCACAATTCATTCCCAAAGCCAGATATGATTCAGCCTTCTGTGGGCGGTAAATACTTTACAGAACTGGAAATCTACAAGATATTCAGCTGAACATTACGATGCGATCCAGCCGTGGTTTTAGTAGTAGCGACATGGAATAAGTCTTGCAGAATCAGCTTTACCCAAGTGTATTTTCCACAAAGCATAGTACCTTCCGTTTTAGGGCAGAGGACTCGGGAACGCCCGGGTGGTCTTATTGGTTTCCACCTCCGCCTCTCTCTATTCGCGCAGGCATAATCCTAGACCATCCACCATGTTATCCTCTCTCCGTTCAACCGCTGTCTCTGCTGGTTTGGGTCGGCGAGCGGCGTCTACCATTGCTCTCAAATACTCCAATGCTACATACTCTGCAGCTCTTGCCAAGTCACCTCAGGTCCTCAACAAAGTTCAGGCTGAATTGACGGTCATCTCTAACTCCATCAAAGAATTGCCAGAGTTAAAGGCCTTCGTTTCAAATCCAACTCTTTCGGCAAAAGAGCGCAATGCTGGACTCGCTGCTATATTCGCGCGTGCTGAAGGAACAGGTGCTAAAAAGGAACCCGTTTCCGACATCACGAAAAATCTATTCGCCGTTCTTTCGAACAACGGTAGACTCGGGGAGACGCAGGGTGTCATCGAGGGCTTTAATGAACTGGTTTCTAAATACAAGGGCGAGCTGGAAGTTGTAGTCACGTCTGCTGCACCTCTGCCAAAGGATATTTCTTCCAGGCTGGAAACTGTCCTGAAGCAGTCACAGGCCGCCCAGCAAGCAAAGACTTTAAAGATTACAAACAAAGTAAATCTTGTTTGGTCATTGAATGCACCTCACTAACACTAAACTGCAGGTCAACCCCTCTGTGCTCGGTGGTATCGTTGTTGACTTTGGTGACAAAAGCATTGACCTCAGTGTCTCGTCGAGGATAAACAAACTAAACAACCTGCTCATACGTACGTGTGTATGCTTTATTATTCTTGCCCATTTCTGACAGTCTCGTGCAGAATCCGTTTGAGGAGAATGAGGATGGCTGAGAGTTCTCGCAACATACCCTGACACGATGTGATACACCGAATTCTAGATGATAGACTTTATTTTTGTCGGTTGATCGCTAATTTTAAGTGACTGTTGCAGACCCTTTCCTCTTGTGACTTTGATTTATGCTTGCGATCTCCATAGTATTGTTCTCGGTTACCAGCCGAAAGTAGACTTATGATCGGATCGTGCAAAATGCACTTTGAGGCTAAGATCACCGTTGTCCTTCATAGCTTCATCAGCAAACGTTCTCAACAGCTTTGAAGCTTTGGAAGGATGCACTAGTCGCGTCGGTACTAGAATTTAATAGAAACCGAGTCTGGATCACTCGCACCTTTATTGTGGCCCACGTTAGACAGAGGCCAATTGCACCAAGCTTGCGCTGGAACCACATTAGTGACAATTTAAACTCGAGACACGACCAAAAGTCTCTGTTTGCTAGAGCATTCCTAACTTGAGAATATGGCTCCAGGTAAGCACGGTCACTTCATTTTTGCGTTCTTGTCCGTCTTGGAGTCTAGGTCTAATGCTCCTCATTTTGATTCACGACTAATGCGTCTTTGCGGTAAAGTTCAGTGGTACGTCTGGTTTGCCACTACTGACTCAAACTAACGAAGAGGAAGTTGCTCATTCATTGATATCCATCATTAGTCCCATTTGTTCCCATTCTGTGTCGGAGTCGAACATCAACAAACACCTAGATAGCAACTGCTCCGGTTTTATTATCACGTCTGAAACTGCTGCTTCATCAAAAGAGAAGCCGCGTATCTCAGGCAAGGTAGCACCCATATTCAATCAGCAGAAAGAACGCGCCCCTTTGGACGGGTTTCTGTCCGCGGCGGCTAGCAGTGATGCATCCCGGGCATCGTCTTCGCAAAAACGAAAGATAAACGAGCCCTCGATGTCCCAGTCAATAAATAAGCGACTGAAAGGTTCTACTTCTCAATACTCCACCACACCATTGGCGGAAAGACTTAGGCCCCAGCATTTGAGCGACTTCATTGGACAAAAACATCTTACTGGCCCAGAATCTCTACTCATGAACATGCTTGAGACTGGTACGCTAGGTAGTATGATATTCTGGGGACCTCCCGGGTACGCGGATACAACTTTCCCTCCGAGTCACAATGATAATCCCCTATAGTTGCGGAAAGACCACGCTTGCGCGACTTCTCGCGCAGCAAATGGATGCCGTGATCAAAGAGTTAAGCGCGACGTCATCAGGTATAAATGATGTGCGCACTGTTTTCGAAGAGGCCAAAAACGTGTTGACGTTGACTGGAAGGTATGTTTTGTCCAGATTATTGAAAGCGGGTTTCTAATAATGTGCTTAGGAGGACGGTTTTGTTTCTGGATGAAATACACCGTTTTAATAAGTCGCAGCAAGTTTGTGAACATCAGTATAATGCAAGTAAAAGCCAGGACTAACTGAGCTTTACTAGGACATATTCTTGCCGTATATTGAACGAGGTCAAATACAGGTACGTGTGTTAGGGATGTACGATTACCGCTCAACCTCGTGTAGTTGATAGGAGCGACGACAGAGAACCCATCTTTCAAATTGACAGGTGCTTTGATAAGCCGCTGTCGGTAAGCACCCATGTCATCGATGTTGTTATATTACCAAGTACATTGTCTCAGTGTGTTCGTCCTTAATCGCCTCACAGACGACGATGTAAAGGATATCATACATGGTGCCCTAGGTCGTGTCGGTCCCTCTGGACAATCCACTGAGCTTGGCGAACCCAGCAGCCAAATAACTCCATCGGAGCCATCGACCTCACAAACAGTATGGTCGCAACCTGATTCGTCCCCGGTATCGAAAGTTCCGGCGAGATCGTCATATCCCGCGTATCCGCAGCTGACCGAGAAGGTGATAGACACAATTACCTCACTCTCCACGGGGGATGCTCGAACAGCATTATCATTGCTGGAGCTCGTTCTTACTTCCCGAACGGAAAGCAAAGAGGAAACATTGCTTTCAGCACTTCGCCAATCGGTGTCAACTTCTTACGACCGCACCGGAGAAAGTCATTATGACATGATTTCTGCCTTGCATAAAAGTGTTCGCGGCAGTCAAGGGAGCGCGGCCATGTATTGGCTCGCGCGAATGCTAGGTGCCGGGGAGGACCCATTGTACATCGCTCGTAGAATGGTAGTATGCGCCAGCGAAGACATTGGCCTAGCGGATGTTCATGCTTTACCATTAGTACGTGATTTTCCCAAGAGCCGACTGCGATTAATTTATTCCAGGCCATGGCAACATTCCACGCCTGCCAAGCAGTAGGAATGCCGGAATGTCGTATCAACCTTGCTCACTTAGTTGCCTATCTCAGTGAAACGCAGAAATCCACTCGTGCCTACAACGCATATAAACGTGCTGAGGAGGCAGCAAAATTGGACATGACAATGCCAGTCCCAATGCAAATGCGCAACGCGCCCACCAATCTCATGAAAGAACTTGGTTACGGAGAAGATTACCGATATAACCCAGAATATCTGTAAGACGCTCCGCATCAGTGATGGTTCCTGGTACAACTCATCCGTCCGGCTCCAGGCACCCTGTACACAACGACTATCTTCCAATACCTTTGCGCGACGATAAGTTCCTGAAGGATGCTGAAGATCTATCCGATAAAGTTTGGGATGAAGATGCCCTGGCGCACTGGGAGCGTGAAGCCAATGGCGGACAACAATGGGACGGGCGTATTCAACACCATAATGAATAAAGATTCGATCTGTTTTCATAGCTCACTGGGACGATGCATAATATACGCATAATTACCTTCCTTCGATGTGGTTTTATGTGGTAAGGTACCTTTCTCGGCTCGGAGGAATCGGTATTTGCCGGTATTCATTTTCATTTTCCAAAATCTTGAACAACAGCCCCGTTGTGCGCTTGATCAGTTGATCTCCTTGTATGGACTTCCAATCTGCAATGCGGTAACTTATTCCATTTTGCATCTATGGCTGCCGTTAGTGGTAGCTAATCGTGGGATTCTGGAAGCCGCTGTCTGTTACGGTTCCAAATATACGACCCATTGCAAATGCATGCACATGCCTCCAGCCCAATTGAAGGGTAGCGACTTGGGATCTTAGTAGGTCTTCGTATATATGGATATATCTAACGCACGGTGAGCATGACTATCAGCTAAATGGGTCAAACAAGTACTTACTTTTCTACCACCCCAGCGCCGATCTGTGCTGTGCTGGAATTTTGACTGTGCTACGATAAGAAGTTCCAACGGGTTCCGACTAAAGAGGTTCACACCTGGTAGCAATCTCCACAGTGAAAGGATGAAGATACAAGCGCTTTTTGCATCGGATCCATAATTCTGCGCATGGTTCTCAAAGGTTCTCACCACTTATACGTATACGTTCAAGGCCATGCTTGTAATGCTACAAAATTTCAAGCTCACGCTTGACGACGACCCCCAAATCACAGACCCGTCGGCTAAGTAGAGGGACCGACTGTCTATCGTCTATCATGATACGGCCTATCTAGCGTGGATGCGAATAACATTGTTGATGGGCGCAGCCCCCAAGATCTTAGGCACGTAGTATTTTTGGCTCTCGGACCAACATGAAAGGATGACCACGCCGAACTCTTATCTCATCGAGTGAGTGCAGCACATGGATGGAGCTGTCCATACTCCTTTAAACAACTTTGGGCTGTTCCGATGTCCAAAAGCGACCAGAATAGCACCTTCTTATCTTGTTATTCCCTGGTCTCTTCGCTCATACTTATAGCTGCCGCAAATAAGTCTGCGTTTCACGGCCCTGCTTTCTCCCTCGCCCATCATGTCCGGGATCGAGGATGCTGCTTTCAAGACACCCACTCCCAGCGAGAAGACTCAGTATGCGAGTGAAGAGAAATCTTACTATGCCAAGGGCGACGTCGAATCGTCCGTCCGGGAAGAAGGAAGCGAGGAAGCCGTCCTGCACGATGAGAGAGATATCGTTACCCATGTCATCTCCGTCGAGGACGATCCGTCGCTGAACCCCTGGACGTTCCGGGCCTTCTTCATTGGTATCGGACTTTCAGCATTTGGTGGTGTTTTAGGTATGGATGGCTCTCCTATTTCTCCCCTCGAAATTGTATTCATGGATTTATACAAGCTCAAATATATTATTTCAAGCCCGTATGTCAACCTTGATGCCATTCCAACAAACAATAATGTATCCCCTTTATAGCAAACTGTTCTGGTGTCGTTGATGTTCCTTGCTGTCATATCATATATAATCGGTGTTTTCATGGAGACATTTATTCCTCGTCGAGGATTTTTCCGCTACTTGAATCCTGTAAGTTTATTCTGTTGGTGATGCATCCACGGGCTCACATCGTTCACAGGGGCCTTTTAATAAGAAAGAGAATGCGTTTGTGATCATCATGGCCAGCGCAGCTGCGAATTCCGCTCTGGGGACGGAAGTCCTTGCGGTGCAGCGAATGTACTATAATATTACACCAAATCCTGGGGCATCAATTTTCCTCCTTTTCTCCAGTCAGCTTCTAGGATATGGTATTGGGGGAATCATGAGATGTACGCTCAATTTGGAATCGACTCGTGATATCTGGCGCTCTGACATTCTATGCCCTCAGCTGTTTTGTTGTACCCATCCAAGATGTTGTATCCCGGTGTTTTGCCGCTGCTTTCTATGTTCGATGCCCTGTACGAAGGTGGACTTGCAGCCCGAAAAAAGTTGAAGGTTTTCTACATTGTTTTCGGAATGTGAGTTGAGATCTCGCACCACTTTGAGTCACAATTTCAGATATCTTGGCACCAGCATCTTTTTTTGGGAACTTTTCCCCGAATGGATCTTCCCTTTGGTCACAGGCTTCTCGATTTTCTGCCTTGCTGCCCCTAATAGTCCAGCAGTTTCTCGTCTCTTCGGGGGCACCAACGGAAATGAAGGGCTTGGGCTGTTAGCTCTTTGCCTGGATTGGCAGGTGATTATGCACAGTCCAAAAGAGTTACACATTTTCACTAACGATTCGGTTTAGTATGTCTCAGGTGGTGTGAACCCCATGACCATCCCACTTAAAGCACAGGTAGCAAGATCGAAATACTATCTGAATTAGAACTAATAGAGTGTCTTTAGGTTTCCAACTTTATTGGGTATATCCTCTGCATGTAAGGACCCCAAATAGTCCGCTCAAGAATCACGCTTATTCTCATTTGCAGTGCTGTGTTCATGGGCGTTTATTATATGAACATCTGGAAAGCACAAAACTTCCCCTTTGTACGTCAGATTACTCCGTGTACCTTTATATCATCGCTCATCGTCTTTTTAGTTGTCGCAACTCCTTTTCAACGAGGATGGAACACCCTATAACCAGACTCTGATCTTAAACTCTAACAACGAAGTCGATCCCGCACTTCTCGCCGAGGTAGGCTTACCATGGTATGCATCGACATGGGTCATCAATCTCCTGGTAACGAACCTCGGTTTGGCTGCTACGTTTACGCATCTAATGCTGTGGAACTTGGACGACATGCGCTCCGCCTGGAGCTGGGCGACCCCATCCAGTATCAAGCATTGGTGGGCGAACTATAATTGGAAGTTTTGGCAGAATGATGGTATGAGAAAAAAGGAAGATCTCGATTTGCGAGACTTGGACCCTCACTATGCAGAGATGCTTAAGGTAAGCCCACCGTTCACCTCTTGCTTTTCGTAGCTGACCAGTTTAACCTCTAGTATCCTGATGCCCCCGATAGCTGGTAATTATACATCCTTTTACATGTATAAATGCGCACTAAACATCAGATGATTAGGTACTTCGTGACTCTCCTTATCTCCATTATTGTTGCATTGGTTGTGATCTACAAATCTGACTCCACACTACCATGGTACGTATCCTCGACATTTTAATTCAATGTGAGCTTGCTTATACCTTTGGACAGGTGGGGATTCTTCATCGCTATCTTGATTGCCACTGTTTCCATCCTGTTCTTCGGTGCATTATATGCTATAACAGGCCTGCAATTCATCATCCAACCTTTTGTCCAAATGATCGGAGGTTTCCTGCACCCTGGAAAACCCATGGCCAACATGTATTTTGTCTTGTACAGTTATAGTGCGTTCGACTCAAAACCCACATTTATTTCCGGTGTTGATGAGGCTACGTTCTGCAGACACTGTCTCACAGGCCCAACTGTTGCTCCGTGATCTGAAGATTGCTCAATGTGAGACCCGCAATACCATATATACATGATTTACTGAATGAAAGTTGGCAGACGCGAAGCTTCCTCCTCGAGCTGCGTTCACTGCACAAATCATCGGTACCTTACTTGGTGCTATTCTCAACTTTTGTACGTCGGTATTCTCTCCCATTATAATCCAGCATTCTGACGCGGTCATATAGTCATCATGAACAGTATTGTTACTGAGCAAATGACGATTCTTTTGAGCATTGAGGGTACGAACATTTGGTCTGGACAACAGCCTCAGCAATACAACTCTCAGGCAATCGCCTGGGGAGGGTTAAGTCACCAACTCTTTGCTGCCGGAACAAGATATCAATGGGTTCCTTTTGCCTATCTCATCGGCTTGGTTGTCCCAGTTCCCTTCTGGTTGGCCCACCGCTACTATCCTAAGTTGCGATTGGATTATTTGTACACCCCGGTTATCTGGTATGCGTCACACTTGTTAGTGTTGAGATTTATCTAAACCATGCGTACGCTTCAGCTACTTCATTGGATGGCTTTGCGTTGGCATTAACTCATCGATCTTGTCTTACTTTGCGGTCGCATTTGTGTCGCAATGGTACCTCCGAACTCGCTACCCTCGATGGTTCGCCAAGTACAACTACATTGTCGGTGCTGCCCTCGATGGAGGAACACAAGTCATGGTATGTTCCGCATATGTAGATTGGCTAAGAAGAAGTTGAATCTCACCTATATATGTCCAGGTATTCATTCTTTCCTTCGCTGTGCAGGGTGCGGCTGGAACAGCTCATCCATTCCCCGCATGGTGGGGTGCGAACCAAGGGGGGAATTATGACCACTGCGCCTACCTTGATTGATAACGCGTTATCAATGGAGCTCGATGTACGTAGAAGGATTAATAACAGAAGAATATTCTACTTCGGATCGAAATCGCGGGTGATAGCCTGTGGAGTACTGTATACACGTCAATACACATGAAAGTAATGGCTAGCCAAGTTTGAACCGAAGCTATGTAACACCCAACGTGAAACTTGTGAGCACTGATGGTTTCGTGTACATAGGCAGTACTACGGCCTCAGGCCTCGTGGGCGGGCTCACAAAACATGCGGCATAAGATCTAAACAGAACTCGGAAACTTACGATGAGCGTGAGAGCAATTAGCACGTGGAAACAAACGTGAGCACAGCCACAGATAGTGGCTATTTTTGTTGCGCCACAGAAGGAGATCAATGATCCAACGCAATAAAATTGTTGATGCTGCGGTTCGTTCGTCCTATTTGTTTCAACGACAGTGATATCTTCGTGGTCAAACCCAGAAGGTCTCTTTTGTGCCAGAGAAACTGTCGTTTGCAAGGAAATACAAGGACATAGCGTAACCACAGCTTTTGGCAACAACAACAATAGACCAGGTCAGTACAATGGAACAATGAACAACACGCTGACAACACGCAACTAATGGAGCATTCCTTTTTTATCAGGAAACATAAGTGAATCAGCATCGGCGCTCCCTACATATTTTCCCTATCCTTTCCCTACACCCTCATCAGTCAGAGCTGCCCTCTGCATCACCGTCCATGTTTTCTTGTGTCGCCAGGTTGCGTCACATCACTCCTCTTCTTCTGCTATTGAGCCCTCTCGTCTCCGCTAAAGATGACTCTTTGTGTAAGCGATGCTATTGGTTTGACCATTCATTTCTGCTCACACCTCATATTCAGTCACATCGTCTGTGACTTATTGCGCACAACCACAAACTCTCCTGATTCAACAATTCGACCTTGCCTACTTTGCCAAGAACTCTTCAATATGGTTCAATATATCAGCCGCCAGTGTCGTATGTCATATCTTTTATCCTGCATTGCGCTATGCTAAGGATATAATTGGCAGGAACCAAACGTCAACGTATCCGCCAACATTATGTTGAATGTATACGGAATGCACACCGTGAATTTCACTATCGATCTCTGCTCGTTGTTCAATGGCGCCCTTTGTCCATTACCCATGTACAACTTCACCGGATCTGACTCCATCCCACTTCCATCCTCCCTTGGTGTTACCAACAAAATTCCTGGCATCGCTTACAAAATTCCAGATCTGGAAGCGTACGCTCAGCTATCGCTCAACGACGTATCCACCGGCGAGTTGAAAGCATGTGTTCAAGCAACGCTATCCAATGGTTGGTCAGCACACCAAGTCTCCGTTGAGTGGGCTACTGGTGGCCTCGCATTATTGGCTTTGTTTTCTGCAATTGGCTATTCGTTATCCCCCGAAGCACTCGCACCTTACCGTCTCTTCGACCTTTTCTACCTTTACCAGTGGGCAGCCTCGACGGCATTCCTCAACTTGAACTATTCGTCTGTTTACCGTGCTTTCGCCACCAATTTTGCCTGGGCAATGGGACTCTTTTCGGCCACGGCGTCGTCTTCCATACAACTGTCCATCAACAACATGCGGCACCTTACTGGGGGCAACATGGCGGATGCTACTGGTGGTTCTGCTGTTGCCCTCGTAAATCGCAAGCTCAGTCCTTACAACGCCGTATCAAGTTCGTCATATGTCGCCCCTACCTCGGGAATAGCTGGCTTTGGCGCAGAAAATCTTTTCGCTATTCACAATTCTACGGTTGCCAAATATACTACTCCTAGTTCGCTTGTTACAGTCCACGATTTTTCCTCAGCAGGTCAGGTCCAATTGGTTACCGAATCCTCGACCAACGTCCTCGAAGCTGGAGTTCCCATTTATGTGAACTCGGTTGGAATCGCCACAGCCAATGCCTTTATGACAATCTTTTTGGTGGCTTTGATGCTGGCTGCAATAATGTTGACCATTCTTGGCTTGGGCTACGTTGTTATCACTGTTGCTGGTCGTCATAGCCAGCACAAGGACAGCCGTTACGTAGAGTGGAAATATCGGTTCCCTTCCTTTGCGCGAGCCTGGTTATTGCGTGTGGTGCGTAATCTGTCGTATCTGATGTTAACTTCTTAAATTTATCGTAAACCAGTGCCTGATCGTATTTACGCCCGTTACTATTTTCGCGTTGTATCAATGGACCCTCAAGGACTCGTGGCTTTCGATATTACTTTCGGTCATTCTACTCCTTTCCGTTGTGGGATATTTGCTCTATCCGATGGTTCTCACAGTCCGCTTGGCCCTTCGTTCAACACCCTATTCGCTTTATACACAGACCGATCATCTGAACTCTCATGGACCACTTTACGCTCTTTACCGCACCCAGCGTTATTTTGCAAGCATCCCTCTTCTTGTCGCGATATTCTTGAAGTCCATCTTCATCGCTTTCGCACAAGCAAATGGAGAAGTGCAGCTCATTTTCATCCTTATCGTCGAGTGTGGGATTTTGGCCTGTCTTTCTGTAACGCGGCCACACAAGACCAGGGGAGCCGATGCTTTAGCCATCTATCTCGCTATCACGCGTGTAGTGTGCACTGGCCTTATGGTCGCATTTTTGGAGAGCCTAAACTTGGCGGCAATACCTCGCGTCGCCATCGGCATCGTGATCGCTGTTATTATTTCCGTCGCTGTGATCGTCATGTTCTTCAACACTCTTGTGAACTTGGGCCTCATACAACTCTTATTTGCCAAATTCAGGGGACGACCAATAGCATCGGCCAATCCTTCAGTGCTGGAAAAGGGCGGGGATGCATCAGACCACAGTGGCGAATCTAGGTCGCCTTTTGGTCGGCCCCGTAATCCCACGCCAGAACGCAATATCCCTCTTGATCCCGATGTTCGTCAGACATATCCAGCTAGCCCTTCGCATACTACCGATCGCCAAAGCGCGTATTCGGATGAATCAGGTTCGACAACACTCGGCTCATTATTGCCTCGCCGATGGTCTTTCCAGCCTTCGCACCCATCACATTCGCGATCAAATTCAAATTCTCAATCTCAATCCCAATCATCACCTCTGTCGACTAACTTCTTGTCGACAGCGTCATCGCCGCGACAATCACACCCTCCCTCACCATTATATACGCACTCGCAGTCGCATAGTAGGCAACCCACTATCGATGAGCATGGACCATCCCTTTAGATACTCTTATTTGCAAGTATTTTTTCAACCGCATGATCATGTACTTAGAGCTTTGACACCTTTCTTCGCATTTTGCATTTTGCATTTTCATCAACAATTTCCCAAGCATCACATCACTCTCATTCAATTACGATAATAGTTTTCTCACTCGGACTGAAACATTAGTGGTATATACAGCCTAGATACAGCATCTTGATGATGAAACGCCTCTTGTTTCACTACTACTATCCTTATTCTCTTAATGTTCCCCTGTATTTACGCGGGTCTGCTAATTTGTCTAGGTTTTTTTTGGGTAGAGGATCAATCAACGGAATGACATTATCATCACACCTTATATACCGCCTTTTCCAAATGAACCAAGTATTTGACATCATAGCATAAGATGTACATATTGCTTGCGGGGAGAGATAACTGCCACAACCTTGCTATTCAAGTCGAGTAACCCACCCCCTTGGGTGGCTACCAGATCGGGCACCCATGTGGAGCTGGCAGAACCGACCAACAGCTTCTCGACGTTCGATGACGCTAGTGCTATAGCTTGTTTGTACGACATCCGGCCTCCTGCCTCCAGAGCAGCCTGTGAAAGTTAGAATGAAAAGTCAGTGATGAGCCGATCTGGAGCTTCATGAAAAACATTTACCCAAGCAAGATCGAATCGCGCATTTCTCGCGTCCCATGATTCCAAGACGCCGATAGCCACAGTGACGTTATGCGCCTGCAACTTCGAGATAGCAGAATGTTCTGTGAGAGGTGGCCCTGGCAAGCTGTGGAGTGTTGATGTCAGTTTTCCACTTCTTGGATAATGGCAATAAGCGCGCATACATTCTCCGATCTTCCCAATTAGCCGGGAAAGGTCTTGCCGGGTTCAAGATGACACCAACGCCAGCTTGACCTAGTTCTTCCGCTAGAAGGTGGGCTTCCGAAGCCCCTGTTATCGTTAATGGGATACGAGTGCCCTTCACTGCCTCGACTTCTCTCTTCAGCTGTATCAAAGTGGCAATAATGTCGGCACTGTGCACTTCGACTACGAGTGGGATAGTTCCCTTCAATAACCAATCATTAACCATCGGCACTTGCGGTAAACACATTGAACAGCCTACCTCGCCAATTTCTCTGACCCAGTGCCCTGATTCTGAAGAAACGGGATCAAGCAGCAAACGGCGTAGTGCAGCAATTTGAGTGCTGATACTTGGCCCTCCATTAAGGTGTGTGACATCTACATGAACACCAGCAACTTCTTGTATGATGGCGCCGGCTTCAAGTCTATGCGAAGCGCTAAGGGAGAATTCAACGCTCAGGCCACCGTAGAATCCGGAATGACTAGGGGCTGTGATGGCACTAGTGACACCAGCACGATAAGCCAAGCTGTTGAATGTAGTTTAAGCGTGTATATAAGTAAACTGCTTCACAATCAAATCACTTACAGAGCATTCCGGGTGCCAAACGCGAGGCCATCAGCCGCGCGTATAAGAGCAAAGTCGCCGCCGACTATTTCAGGAACCTTGGTACGGAAGTTATCGTATATAACCCCGTCATTGGTGGAAGGTTCGGAAGCTATCTCTTCCGTTCCAAGGGGAGATCCGAAGGAAACCAGACCAGGGGAGATAGAACCTCCCATGAGGTCCACGATTTCAGGCTCGGATACATCTGAAAGAGCAGCTGCACAGCGTTCTTCTGTTCCCGAGCACTGTATGACTCCATTGTGCACCACCACAACACCAGATCCTTCATCCGACAGCAGCGATATTTCGTGAATATCACTTTCGTCACGATATAAAAGAGATTGGACATTAACGAAGAGCACATAAGGGCTCAGAGATTTTGCGGGTTCGAGCGGAGGCAGGCCTTCATATTGGACTGCAGCTGCAGCTTCCTTGTCAAAGTTGGGGACCTTCGGAACTACCTGAAATGCTGCAGGTTTCGATACGAAATGGGCCAATTTCAATTGCGGGATACCATCAATAAAAACTTGAGATGGAGTTGCACCAAGAGCTAGCGGGTGACTATCCCAAATGACCAGGTCTTAAGCACTATCAGCCAACGAAATTGCTCGATATACAACAGGCATTACCTGCGTCCCAGTCTGCAGAGCCAGATTAGACGTGCGAAATCGAAGAGTTAAAGGTATAACCCACTTTCTCGAATAAATCCAATACGATGATCTAGACCTAATATATGCGCCGGAGTACTTATCACAGAGGACAGTGCGAGGTTCTCGGGCAATCCGTAATAAAACGCCTGCTGAGCCTCGTAAAGCACGTAGCGTGAATTCTGCACAGGATGATCGCTCTGCAGCTCTATTTGGTATGTGCTAAAATTTCCAATGATAATGATGCCGAACCTTCATTGCAACGTTGAAGCCATATTCGGCCAAAATCCTAGGTGCAAACTCGGATGACCTCCAGGCCTCTCTTTTGTATCTGGAGTGAAACAAAGTACTGTGATCTCCTGAAGGGATCAAATAACATCGAAGATAGGTACCTTGCATCTGTGGCGAAGAGAGCCACAGCAGGAGGATGTCCTATTCCAAATACCATCAGAACCTTGATATTAAATGGCGAAGGGGAAACCTAACCATATCCCCTCCTCAGTACATCCGGAACGAGATAGGCCTCGCTGGCATGATGAACCGCAGCAATAGGAAATTTGAATTCGTTTGAAAGCTAAGTGTTAGTACATTTTAATATCTCTCAAAAGCAAATCAAGATCGTATGGATGTACCCGCATCAAATCATCCAAATCAACTGCTTCGTAGCAATGAGTGTGGACCTATAGTGAAACCGTTAACGCAACATCATCTATACAGTTATTTGAGCACATATAGATACCTTGACTTTTCCTCTCAGAACGTCAACCAATGCTTCCCACTGAAGGTTGTCAGGAAATTTATCTAGATCTTGATAATACCCGTCGGATACTCGGGCACAAAAGTTGTCCTGAGCTTCCTTGATCTGCCTTGCTTTGTTGTATCTGCGTTATATCGCAGGAGGAAAGTACATGAGATAAGCTATTATTGGAGATCACTTACGCCTCACGGAAAGCCCACATAGTATCCATCCTAGTCATGGAATAAACATCGGCTAATGCGAAAATTTATGATTATATGTTCAAAGTTATTCAAATAAATTCGTACAAGGATTCTCCCCTTGAGCAGAAACCTTTAGTGAGTAAGGATAGGGAAAGCAAAAGAAAGTAACGTACCACAAGCTTGCCTGCGAGAATGAGCATATGATGAACCACTATCAGGAAGCATATGTGCACTTACTTCAAATGGCGCCATCTCGGCGGGGTATCGTGATACGGAAACGAGTTGTTAATGGTATACGGTGGTTCCACCAGCATCGACGTGGGGGTACGTTCCTTGGTTTTGCGTAGCTTGATGACAAAAGCCTGACCACCTATGGACGCCTTTAACCTGTTATCCTATGGTGGGGTCAAAAGTATCGTACCGATAGCATTTGCAGAACCGGGAAGGACGAGAGATGTAGTAACGCCTCCAGAGATAGACAGATGGTATGAATCATCATGAGTGTTTAAACCGTCCAGACTGCGGAGCCATGCTTGAATGGGGCCCTTTTCGGAGTTGTCATCAAGAGCTCCATTGAGTTCGGGAGACGGCGCGTCTCCAAGGTGGGAGTGCATATCCACGATTCCCGGTGTAACCCACGCGCCATGGGCATCAACGACATCAACATTGCTGTATGATTGAACGACGGAGGGTTGTATATGACCGGAAGCGATTATGATGCCTCTGGCAAGAAGTATATCGCCATGAACAACCTCAGTTCCGTTGTGATTTCCGGTCCATATTTTGGCATTGGTAATCAAAGTTGCCTGTGTGCCGGGTACAAATCTATCTGACTGGCCACGATGATGGAAGTTGGAAGGAGGTCCAGCTTCCGTGGCAATGTATTGGCAGCGCGCTTTAATCCTGGCCAGTTTGGCCGGGTCATGTCTTGGACGTGTACCCAAGTTAGGTACAGAATTGACGCAGAATAACAAGGTATAAAGTGTAGCAAGCAGAATAGAAAGTCGCCACCATTGTTTCGTTTTGCTTTGACTGTGCTGAAGTCCTGGCACTGGCAGCACATCCATTTCGCAAACGAATATTGGTTGACCGTGTTGGGACAAATCAGGCAATAAAGGTAGCAGGACCCCGGATCTAAGCCATATCTACTATTTCAATTAAGATTAGTACCGGGGTCCTTTAGTCACGACCTTGTCACATTCGTTTATTATGTCACATGCTACGCGACCCTTTCGTTTTGACCGCGTCCTGGGCCATTTCTAGTCGCGACGCAATGGCAAAAAGTCTGCAAAAAAAGCAAGCCAAGGCAAGTTCAGCCGTGGAAAGAAAAGTAACAGATTTCTTTCCGCGCAAATCGGCTTCGGCTTCGTCTCAGCAACCAAGTTCGCCTGTAAAACCTCCACAGACTCCTTTCGCAATGACCACAAGGTCGCGTCAAAGCGCTGGCTCAAAGATCGTCCTTAAGCCTACGGAAACCAGTGTCCCTCCTCTTCGACCAACTTCACATACTACTGCTTCCAGTGATTTTACTTTTTGCTCTCCATATCTATCGCATACTAATTCCCGTTGCGTGATGGCTGCTATAGAACACGTTCCTTCTCGCCTTACAAGAAGTTCTGCCAATGTCTTAGCTTCGGATCGTCGAACGTCTCTTAAACGACCACATTCTCCGGAGCATCAGGACACCATTTCATACGCAACTACAGTCCAACCTAAAACTCCCAACAAACGCAAGAAGAAATTCGAAAGCGATTCGGAATCTGGCCGTCCGGAAGGAATCGTCTATGTCAATAAGGCAGGTTCGCCTATCAAGATCGTTCGCCCCCCAGCCAAGGTTCCTTCCACCCCGTTGAAATCACAGTCCACCACGGTCCTGTCTGTTCAGGGGCTCAACAACCCAATGGTTCCGTTTCAAATTAGTGGCACCGCCTTTTCGCCTTCGTCCTGTTCAACACGAGCTCTCCTCTCCACCAGTCAATCTGACGAAATTGAACTCATTCTACCTGATCGGAACGACGCGGCCATTGGGGAGGTCAATGAACATGTACAAAAGTGGCGTCAGAAGGCTGTAGTTTCCCCTTGCTCGTCGGTTGATAAGGATTGGAATAATTCCGGTACTGCGATGGATATTGACCTGGAGGAATCGTCGTCACCCCACAATACTCCCGTCGATACCTTGTCTCCAGCGGCAACTTCGCCTGTTCCCTCCGAAGCCGATGTCAGCGCCCAACTCCGTGTGGGATCATCACCCGCCAGCAGTCTGTTTTCCGGAACTTCTCCCGTATTTACATCATCGCCGTCAGCTTCTGGTAGCCAACCCCTGTCGATGCCTGTTACACCTGGAGCACTTGATACAGATACCAAAACCGCTCAAGTTATCGCGGACATCAAAGCGAAGGCTTATGCAGCAAGTCTGTCCAGCAGTGACGACAACCGCCCACCTCTCGAATTCAGAGAATTGGAAGATAGCGACGATGACGAGTTCGAACTGCCAACGTCCAAACTGACTGATGAAAGGTATAAGGCTTTTCTTATGACTACCCCTAAATACTGATTCGACTCCCTAGGAAACTTTTATTTGCCCCTCAAACAAGCCGTGACATATTTTCGTCGCCTTTAACGAGCCTTCCTTCTTCAACCCATAAAACATCATACAGGTTGCGCAGTCGAAACGTTTCGCCACGTTCGCCATCAACCTCACCTATTCGGCCCGAGCGTAATACACGACAACGCAAGAGCGCTAATCGTCTGCCCACTGTCCTGACCACCAGCAATGCGTCCAAACCACATCCCAAAAAGGCTGCATTCAACCCACTCGATGCTCTCCTCCGCGAGAAAAAGGCCGCTGATAAGCGCGGAAATTCCTCCGCAGCTATTCGTCGCGCCGAGCATGCTGTCAAGAACCAGCCGCGTATGCTATCTTCTATTTTAGATGAGGTTGAAGGTAGCGGGGATCATTCGTTGGATTTCGCGGATGAAAGTGCCGCGTGGAAAGCTATCCAGGCTAATACATCGACTCGCCTCTTCAGCCCCGTTGGAGATCGCGATGAACCTGCTGATGCCAGCGACACGGAGGGCGTAATGGTCGGTACCAGAGAGACCAACATTCTCGGTTCCAAAGCTGGCCAAGCAATCAACAAAATTTTGGTCAATGATAATTCCAACAAAGGTAAAGCCAAAGCTCATGATTTAGCAAAAGTTTTGGGTGTGCCGCTGTGGAACGAACAGTCTACGGAAAACGCGATGGATGTCAACCAAGAAGATCTCAATCAAGACATAAACTTTGCTTTTGATGGCAGTAGCCCTTCCCTTGCTTTGTTACAGCAATTGATGAAAAACAACGGTTTGTCGCCTGCTTGTTCCTTTCCCTGGGTCCGGCTGATGGATACTCAGACAACGAGCAACTCGCTTTGGTCCTTAACTCCGGAGCGTTTGTTACTCTCAGGTCTGACGAAATCAACGTCGTCGTATCACCTCTTTTTAAACTCGGTAAGATATCTTGCCGACTGCTATGTGATATCTTCCTGACAGACATCGCCTCCTAGCGGTTTATCCATCGGAAAGCGAGGCCACATATTCAGCGCAAAACGCTCTTATTCATATATGGAAGCAAAAATCAAAAGCCCAACTCTCGTTCGCAGATGTGGTGTCTGGACTCTTCCGCCTCGGTGCACGCATTGACACCGCGGACAAACTCGGCTTGCCAATCCATCCCGGTGCAACGGTCGGTTCTATGAACATGGAAATACGTGCGAATGCTCTCCATCGCCTTTCAGATCTTGTCGAGGTTGCCGCTCAGTAAGTAATTTTTCGAATCGGGCTTTTCAATTCTGACGTTCAACATTAGATCAGATTGCATCTCTGTGGAAGATATCCCAAATACCGTCCTGAGTCTGTTATTGGTTGGATTAGACACTTCCACCACCAACGAACTTAAAATACAATTATGCAATGCTATTAACAGTATCTGCCAATCGAATAACCTTCGGGCGCCGGACGTTGTATGTGCCTTTACTTTCCAGCACATTCCGACGATAACAATTTTCTACTAGCTAACTGGACTTGTCACGAAGCTGGCCGAATACACGACTTCGCTCACTCCAATCAACAAAGCCTATCTACTATCCTTCCTGAGTAGCGGCAGCGGGCGCACCAGATTTATATCGCAATGGCTTGCTTATGCTATTTTAACGGGAGAATCGGTCACCCTGCAAAATGGACTTCCACCGATAACCAAGATTATTGATCTCTTGTCTCCATCTGCCGGTTCTGAACTACTCTTCGACGTCACGAGTGACTCTACCGACTACGAAGCACTTGGTCATTATGTCAGCATTGTCAGCACCGTGTTGACCGATATAGATCCCTACGTCCATATGGAACGGAACCTCAAGCGACCAGCAGATACCTCTATAGAGGATAGTCCTAGAAAGTCGAAGAAACCTATGATGCCCCTCGAATTAATCCGCAATGCTTTGGAGCTGATACATGGAAAGATTGGTGAGTTTCTCACAATATTTTGTAAACGGTGGGCGGCAAGTTGATGCTCTTTGTCAAGTCGATACTCGCGCCGCTCATCTTGACCGTTCGCGGACGAAAGCGGCTCTGCAGCGTCTGTACATGCGCATCTACCACCAGCGCGAAGCCACGCTCAAGTCTGGCAACAGAGGTCAGGTGTCGAACATTCGAACGTACTTCAACCCAAGGCCCTAGACCATTTACTATGTTTTGTTTACACTATTATTACCCTTCTATCCCGGTATTCTTATAGTGCTATTTCTTTCACTTTCTGCACCAGTATACTATTCATCCATTATAGCGCTAGATATCGTACACAACAATCCAGATAAACTCCGTACATTACTCAATTTGCTATCCACACAAGCATTGGTATCATAGCTAGCTTTGTGTATGTAGTGCTTCACTTGTCTACAATAAATTTTGTGGGGATCCGAAACCATCACCATTTTCATTTCCCTCCGCAATATCCTCGTCGTTCAAGTCCAGTTCGATGTCCCATACCGGAGACGGTGAGCGTCGAGGTCTGGTCGGGGTTGGAGCTTGACTCCCCCACTGCGGTTCTTCTAGTAGTGGACGTTGTCGATCGCTGGTTGACGTTGGTAAGGGGTCATCAAGATCGAGCTCAATATCCCAGACGGGACTGGGTGGTTGTGGCAATGAACTGCTTGGCGCAGAAGTTGCGGTGGGGGCAATTTCTCTTCCTTTTCCTTTATCTTTGATCGACGTGCTCGCGTTGGTGTCTGGATTGCCACCTTGCGGCACATCTCGCTGAGTTAGAGAAAGCGTGGAACTTGTAATTTTGTTCCTGAACGGCTTTTCGAAAGCTTCTTTGATCCGTCTGACTTTGACTGGGCCAAAACCAGGCAACTTTTGCAATCTGTCGGCTGGTGTTCTTGCTATGTCTGCAAAACTCTATTCAAAACATGAGAAGAGCATGAACATGCATGGTGCCATCACAGCGCTCACCCCGAGTGACGTCCGAAGTGTTTCCACGTCGGTTTTGTTGACTTTGCTGATACTAGTCAGTGCAGTGCGTAGCAACGAGTCGTAATCCTGATCAACGCGTTCTTTAATGAGGTCAGGAGGTTTGTGTTCGAATTGCTTGTATGTGGCCAGATATTGCCCAGCTTCCTCGTTACTTCCTATCCGTAAATTAGGATACAAGGTACACATAGGATATTCATACCTCCATGCCACGATAATGGTCATATTGTTGATTAGACAAACCTGGAAAGTTGTTTGTCAGTACTTCTGACAAGATGCAATATCGAATGGATGAACTTTGGTCAACTCCCGAATCAACTCCTGAGATTCGCTCTTCCAAGGAAGTGAGTGAAGAACAGTTAAGAGATAAGAGCGACTTGCCACATCGCATAGTATCAGCAATATTCGAAGATTATATGAATGACCCAGTTTCTCTATCCTTGTGTGGATATACTCTGGGTGAAGTCGGTGATACTTCAAACTAGGGATGATGTCAGCAAAAGTTTGACACCCGAGTATACTTTATACCTGAGAAAGAGAGCGCATGTAGTTCGGCCAACCTGAAAGTCGGGAACGATATCGCCAAACTCCTTGCCAACATCGCGAATACAGTCGAGAAGTGGATTCTTGCGCTGCGATACCGAAGGTTAATCGAGGAAAATGATTCATTGACAAAGATAGGTACTTGATTTGGATTTATGATGATATTATTTCCAGAACCTGGCTGAACAACTGGAGGCTTTGCTTTCGGTGGAATTCCTGGTTTCGGGTCTATTGATGGAACAGACATCGCCAAGTGTGAACACACTGCGTGACCGCAACGTGACGGTTATATCCGTTTACGTGACGAGGCCCAATTAGGCCACCACAACCCCATATAAGGAGCGCCCCGTTTGGGCGCTCAGTACTAATCAGCTCTATCATGCTGCATCCTATCATATTTCACCAATTCCTCGCTGTTTGACTTGCAGTTACAAAGAAGAGTGCTCAAATTCAACTGAACGCACCACCCCTCATCGAGAATCATCAGCGTCGTGGGTTGTTGTTTTCGTAATCCACACTCCAACTCTTTCTGAGTCTTGGTCAGAACATTGAAAAGTACAGTATACCAAGCTGAAAAACTTCTATATAACAAAAGACAGGATACAAAGTCGACGATTACGAGCTATACAGGATTATTAAGCGTGGTCTTCATGAAATTGCGGATGAATGGCAGAGCCTTCATCATGAGTTTAATAGGTTTCTGCTCGTCTATCGAAAGATAAGCAACCATTTCCATCCTCATACAAAGCAACGCACCAAACTTCACAGTACGACCATATCGCTTAGGCGAGAGCTTCGTGCCAGAGGTATAGACGGGATGTTCGCTATGCAGTATGACAAGAGAGTGCTGATATTCCGGTTAGCAAGATGTTGGGGGATAAAATGGGCAGGCTTACGTCTTCATACCACGATCTTAGGGCATCGAGGCCTTTGGGGATCACGGGAATATTTACCTGTCCAACAACTTGGATAACTGCATCGACATATTTCATGACATTGGCCTCTAAGATGATACGATGAGTTCCTGGGCATGGATTATTCAGCGGCAGCTTCAACGTACGTCTATTTTCCAAAAATTCTACTATAGATTGACACCCTGGGCCGTGGCCGATGATCACTATACGTTTCGCTTGTGATATCCTTCCGATGATTGTGAGTTCAATGAATATTAGATATTGAGATCGAAATCAAACCGACCGAATGTAATTATCCCATAGATATGTTAGGAGATCTCTTTGAAGGTTTTCTGCCGATCCTCCACGCTGCGAAGGGTTTGAAATTTGTAGAAGGTTGAGATATGCCAACATACCAAGGCAACTCGTGCAAATGGTCTTGGAAATAGGTTGATATCCAGTAAGGAATAGTGTTCACTGTGAATCCAGCCTATCAACTCCTTCGAGAAATCGATCTGGAGACTATGTCATCGGAAAGTTGCAGATTATAATTACAATCATACCAGGTAGGAATGTTCCATTCGTACATCACACGTTGGTTTCCCATCTAGCTCTACACGGAGATTTCCGCTAGATGCAAGGTGAACTCCACGACGAGGTTGACGCAAGTGCTGAGCTTACAATTCATGTATAAACACGACCATGGTTGATTTTTCAAGTATATCGCTTCTGAAGTAATGTGAGGTTCTATTATAGCTCAACGTGTCTCAAAGACTTACGAGCATATCACTTGGGAACCAAAACGCTCCTCGAAAGCCTGTGTCATAAGCGGAACCTGAAGCATTTTATATTGAGTGTACAGATAGTGCTGCCTATGAGCCTTCAGAATTTCTGTCCATTGAATGTAAATGATGAAATTTGTGTTGAAAGTATATGGGATCGCCTACCTGGTATTGAAAATGTTGCTTCTCCCATGGCTAGCAGGGCATATGTTACCAGTTCTGGTATCGAGTCCGTAAAACACTCACATTCACGAGGTTCGCAGGCCTTCGGATTAATACTCTTCCAATACTTGCTCTGTTCCATGGCTACTTGCCATACGGTCTCTGTCCCAAATTCGTTTACTTGTTGCGGTGGTAATTCAGGCGGAGGATTGCCGAGAAGTACATCCGCAACGGCCAGGGCGGATCTCGATATTGAATCCAGATTATACCCACCCTGGAACCTTCGTTAACCAAGGGTAGCGTTACTTCGCGCCCCTCCTTACGAACCTCAAGTGCCACAACGAGTTTCCCACCAGCTAAGCCCGATAGCATATGTGTCATGTGAGCATATCCTGCGGGCGTTACAAAACATTCTCCCAGATCATCGCCAGCTGCTGCATCAAATCCTGCAGAAACTGTACACAGGGGATGACCTAGATGGCGCAGAATACAAAAAATCACTTACTGATCACCAGCTCAGGTGCAAACTCCATCGCAATAGGCATGACGATTTGCTGGAAAGCATGTATATAATCCGGATCCCCCATTCCTTTCTTGGGCCATGGAATATTAACAGAACTGCATGGAGTTAAATGTTTTGCTAAACAATGAATTCGAGGGTACCCACTATCCTAGTCCGGGACCCTCTCCAGATGATTCCATGCTCCCAAAGGGACCACAGGGATAAAACTGACCACGCTCATATCGATGCAGGGATATATATAGCACAGATGGATCATCATTGAAAGCCCGTTGTGTCCCATTACCTAGATTGATTTGGGACGACGCAATACCAAATTCGCAAAAACACGTACCATGGTGTACATCCCTTCGCTCCCCCTCGTGTGTGAAAAGGAGTTTCGAAGACAGCAGAAAGGACATACCAGTCGAGAATTAAAATCTTCTTTACAGGAGTGAGCAGTTGCGTGACTTTGGCAGCAACGGCGACGTTGTTAAAAAAGCAAAATCCCATATGCTCTTCTGGTTCAGCATGATGGCCGGGTGGCCGTACAATAGCAAAGGTTTTCTGAAGTTCGCCTCGCGCCACGGCGAGACATGCTTCAATGACTCCTCCACAACTGAGACGAGCAGAGCGAGTTGTACCACCCATGACATACAGTGAAAGAGATTCATAGTAACTTTCAGAATCGATTATATCTTGCGGTGTCATGGCTGAAGGTATAAACAAACTTCCGAGTAAGCTCGTGATTGCAACCCTAGTATGATTTGTGGTCAGAGAACAGGATACCCCAAACACTTGCCTTGGATGGCGAGAACTTTATCCCAATGTTCTTCGCTATGAACAAGAAGGGCCTCTTGTTTTTTTACTTCGCGGATTGGGATCTGTTTCATCTTGGATAAAAGGCCTCTATCTCGTATGATATTGCGTATAGCTGAGATACGTCCTGGTTGTTCGGGATGCCCGTGGCGGGACACATGAAGCATCATCTCCTTTGAGTAGACATAACCAACCTTGTACACAGGCTCAATGAATGGCACGGAGGAAGCACGTTGAGCAGGACTCAGCGAGCGATGGATGGCAGAGGTTTGGGGTTCATTTGTGTCTTGACCATCCACGTCCATGGCTGAAGGTCCTGCATCTTGTCCATCCATGCTCATTCAAAGCCCTGTTCAAGTCTGTAAGTACTAACAAAAAGTATTGAAATGCGAGGTCGCGTCAGGTCCAATGCTACCGTAGAATGTTCAAACTCCGTATCCAATCACGGTCACACTGACTTTCTACACATCTTTCATCGAGGTCAAGCTTATACGGCGGTAGGTGGATAAAAACTCCAAATCCTCATCCCCATAGTAATGTTTTTTTAATATCTCACCACCACACTGAAATTGATGAAATCTTGCGCAGCCTTCTTTCCGTGGCCAAGCCACCAATGACTTGAGCTGCACCGTATAGCCACGCCGCCCTAAGCACATTTATCCCTCATTCTCCTGCTGATCCCCGCAGTTCTATCGGTCTTTTCTTCTCTGCGGAATAGCTATTCCTGGTATTCGATGTATTCTGCCGTTCAGCTCGACGAACATCCTTACCATGGCGCACGCGAAATCAAGCCGTTCAAACTCAAGAATTGGGTGTTCCATTCAAAGTCGTTTTGTTGCTGTATCCCAGTCCGCTTCGGCTTCGTAGTTATGACATTTCTATCGTTTTTATTCGGAGGGCTACTAGCAGGGCTCATATGGTTTGAATTATCTCGTGAGTACCGTTTTTCGCTCGGGGCCCAATGCTCATGATCCGCGAAGACTCGTATGCTATTACCAACAAACAGCATGCAGCCCTCGTAGCTGCGGGATTTGTAGAGACACTGTTATTTATATTGTCAATCATCGGGTATGGCACACATCCTTTACTTTCTCATTCCAGAAAACTCAGTAATATTGTGTAGTTTCATCGGTGGTGTCGCACGCAAGCAAACCTTCGTCATTATCTATACCTACACCATCTACATTCATTTCATCATCAACCTTATTGTCGGCATCTACTTCCTTGTTGAAGTCCGTCAGAGTCGCCGACAGAGCGTGGTAGATCTGTGCTCACAAAGCCTTAGCGGAACTTCGAAAGAGTCGGAATGCGCTGAGTTACTCAGTATTCCTGAATATGTGTTTATTGCTATCACAGCTTGTGTTTTGTTACTGGAATTGTGTACGTGGTAATCCTTTCCTTAAATATGTCTGCTGAGCCCCTCTTTCTAGATGGCGCCGTCATAGCGTCCAGATATGTACACAGGCTACGGGGTCAAAAGAAGACAAACCGAGAAAGACGTATTGGCTACTATCACGCGATGCCTGCTCCGCCAGTACCTCCAAAGCACTCGCGCACACAAAGCGATGCGTCTGATGTTGTCGAGCTCTTGTCACGCAATAGTGGTTGCCCTGAGTCCCTATACGACCCCGACGTATTAGACATTCGACCACAATCAGCGTATTCTCGTCGACAATCAATTCAAGATACAGATTTGGACACATATAATCGCCAAGCATCACAAGATACCACTCGCAGTACGGATAGTCCATCATCGCGGAGGGTCAGAGCCCTCCCTCCACGTCCCTCCACTTCCTCGTCTGCACCTAACTCATCTGGACCCAATTCGTTGATGTCCTCGTCAGAAAGAGTATCTGACAACACACAGACCACCGCACCATCATCATTCCACGCGCCACAACATTCACCATCACCTATTGATGAAGATCGACAATCTCTGTATTCCTCGGAACAGGTTTCGACAGGGGTGCATTCTGCGATGATGCATCATGCATTGTTTATGCGACCTGTTTTGGAACTTCCACCCCCTTACCATGATGGACGACAACGCCCAGGACCGTCACGTCAGCAAAAGACATAAAGGTCTTTTTGCTGAACCACGACACTGTCATGATCCTCTTTGCTTCCCCGGATACCCGAACTTGTTGCATGGATGCTTTAGTGTACATCGGACTTTGTATAATGGACAATTGCGCATCCTCTGTCATGATTGACATAAATGATGTTATGTTTTCAGTAGTTTAAAAGTTCGCAGTGGTGTATCCGGGACCGACTCTTTCAACACACGCATGTGCTCGATCGCCTCGGATTATTTTCCAAAGCCTGTTGCAAATCACTTGTTGCAAACGACACCTCCGCTCATGCTCAAGGTGGACAGTGTGGCAGACGGAGGAGCTGAGGAGCCCATTATGTGGCGCGCGGGCGGGGAAAGCGACGGACAACGATATCAGATATCTTGTTTAACAGATATGTACTGCTAGGCCTTTACTACGTTCCTGGAAGTATAGATATTTCACGGTATAAAGTTGATATTAAATCTGGCACTGCAGTGTCGGCGAAACAACCTCGGAGGCCTTTGGACAACAAAACCAAACACTTTCCTTGCCACTGCCGAATATTGGCATTCCCCCCAACTTGAGTGACGCATCTGGTACACAGCAGAAATTTGGGATATTCCTGCTAATAGAACTAGATGACATGCCCAAACGTCATGATGCTCAACGGCACCATATTATCGACTCCGTTTGTCTGATCTACATTCCTGTGTTATACAGTAATAACTAACTGGTGCGTTATAGCTCGACAACCTCATATCCCAGTTGCACGCAGTCTCCTTCTTCCTGTTCCCATCATTGCTGCCGCTGGTGTGCAGAGTCGTCTGTCAGTTCTTTTGCTATAAACCGAGGGAATGGGACCCAAAGGTTTCCTTACGAGTCTGGTTCGTCGTACTCTGCCTCTTCAATATTCCAAGCGTTTGGTCGCACGCGACGGAAGCGTCGATCGAGGGTAGAAGCGTCATACTCGACTTTGTGGGACTCGGTACAGTTTCATTGTGAATATGGTCATGGTTATTTTATAGCTTATTCTCTACACACAGGCTATCAGCCGTCCAAACTTCATCTTCTCCTGCTCGATGCCCTCATTATCTTGCTTCAAGTCATCCTCACGACGATCTCGTATGAGAGATCATTACATTTATCCTCGCCAGCCACGATTCCAGATACCCTCCAGCCCCCCTCCACTTCTGCCACAGCGGAAGCCTCCATGGAGGACGAGCCATATAAAGTGCATAACAACGAGCGTGTACACGTTCTAGACTTGCGAATAACGTCCATCATCACACGCCTCCGCAACCCTGCTCCCGAAGTGATTGAGAGCATTTCAGACTCTTTACCACTTCCAAACACCACGCAGCTGCGGTTTCCTTTCCGCTTCAGAGCATCACTCACGCGAGGATCAGACAGACAGCGCTTGGTGCAATCTGAGACTGAACCTGGAGATGCGAATAGGGAGGAATCTGCTCAACGGAGGATACCAGGAAGCATGAGCACGGAGGGTATTGATTAATGAACCATGACTGTTTGCTCGGGATACAATTTTTTGTATTCTGGTATCTTCTCTGTCTTTGGAAACACTTGCATTACCATTTACGCTTCATCTTTGAGAATATAATGAGTTAGAATTGAGCAATCAGTCTGTCAGGCAATTAACATACAGATGTCCGCAGACACTGTCCGAACTTTTCGAACTCCTCCTTACAAACGTCTTTCTTCACATCGGTATAGGTCGCGAGAATACATTTCCCGTATGCTGACGCTTGAGCTGAGCAAGTAGTGGTGGAATGCAAGGCTAATTGGCGTAAAGGCGTACTTGTTGCCTGAGTCTTTGCTGCCTGCATGATGGAAGTGGTGGACAAGGCTTGATAGTTAAATAATTAATTAAAATGTAAATAATCACCAGATTAACTATTGTCCATTTCACGCGTCTGTGCTTCTCGCCTCTCGCTGAAGTATATCACAACTCAATATTTAATACGTAGTTTGAGGCCGGCACAATCCTCTTTCTTCACCCTTACACACGATGCAGCTTTGATCCTGGTCCCAGTCATTTAAATCTGGAAATTCGCAGCAAAAACATCGCGCACATACCTGACCACAAGCCGTTCGGAACACAAAGTTCGGGATACTGACGAAGTCCCCATTCTCGTGGAATTTAGGCTCATCCTACCAGCATGTTTCAAGTTTTTTTGCTTGTTTCGTGCATATGCGTCCTCGTCGTTGCAATCCTCTACACGTTCTATTGGAACCGTTTCGTAGCATTACTCATCGGACTTGTGTTGCGCGTCAAGTACTGGAATCAAGGAGGCTCAAGCATCTGGATCCAAATAGGTATGGCGTTGTGCTGTTGCGCCCCTTGCACTACCTCTCATTTTTCTTCCAGGCTCCATTCACTTTTCTATCTTAGCTGGCAGAATCCTCCTCAAGGATGTTCGGTATCACTCGAGCAACCAAACTATCAAGGTTGTCAAAGCCCAAATAGTATGGAGGTACTGGATTCGACTACCAGCCACGGAGGACGACTTGAATCGTGCACATGTTGGCGGAGATGATTGTGCGTCTGTCCCAACAAGTTAAAATGAAAACAGCTTTCTGATCTGAACTCGCGTGTCCAGTTAATCAAGAATTCCCATTCCCGTCCTGTCGCATCAAGGTGTCTATCCAAGGATTGGAATGGTTTCTATACAATAGAACTGCAGCCTATGATTACATCATATCTCAAATGCAGTCCAAAGATCACCCAACGCCAGCCGATACTGAGCCTAACAGAATGTTTTCGCGAACCTCTGGCTTTGAAGGTACGTATGCCGTTTAAGATGATATAGTAATTGCATTGCTTATTTAATTTAGTCCCATCCCTTCATCCGCCTTCGGTGCTTCCCAATCTCAAAGCTCCTCCGTTTATCCATGCTTTCTTCGATTGGATCAAGCGTCAAATGCCCTACCTTGACCCCAAAGATCTTTTGCCCATATCTCTGGAAGGCTTCAAAGGTGCTATCACTTGTGGCAATGCATCTACCCCCAATCTTCTAGTTGCAGAATTCCATAGAGCTGAAGGAACCTTCGGCATTGTCCCGGTTTGTTATGTCTTGATCGCAAATTCGTTTTTGCTCATGATGGATTTAGTCGAGGTCAAAATGCGATTTATACAAACAGCTCTTGAATCTCAAGTTTCAAAATGCCCTCATACATCTCGTTGAAAACGAGGAATATCATGAGACTATGCCCACAGTTGGCCGTATTGTTCGCGAGCAGGTGGAATCATCAAAGTTTGTCTCTCACAGACCCGCAGCATTTCCGTGATATTGATCTCGTTTTAGGCACGCTCAGGGCACCAAGTCGTCTTACCTCTCATACCGAACATTCGCGAAAATATGGCGAAGATTATCACTTTATTCCACATTGTTTGGATCCCGACATCCATTATTTGGCAGTCATATAATTGATCGGAAGGCTAAAGCTCTTCCTATGCGAAAGTCACAGAAGAGCATGGATGAGGAAACTCACGTCGGCGCTGATTTCACCGCTCTGGAATATGCTATCGAGCGCAGAATAATTGAGGCCCCGTTGTTTGAACTCTCTTATTATGCGGATGTAGTGGGTGATGTTCCCGCTGAACAGGATGCAGCGAAAGGCATAGGCTTGGAATCTTTTGATATTGGAAATGGTGATTTGCCACCGGAATGGGGCATAGACTTGGTCATACGAAGCGGCACACTTCGATACGGACCTTGGGCGGATCGCCAACGGTATTGGCTTTTGGTTTCTGACTGCGTTTTTCGTTAAATCCAATCCACAGAGTACACCTTCAAAGAGCTATGTTTCCTCCGACATACCACGACCTCGAGCCATCAACATACCTAAAACCTGGCGATAAACGGGCTTGGACTGCCATGAAAGTGTTTATCGAGCTGCGCGAATCCACATCGCTTGATATCCCATTCCGTGAAGCGTCAAAGGTAAGCACTTTTCATCAAAGATTTATTTTATACTCATTCTTTCAAAGAATTGGCAATGGGACGGACTCTCCAATTTTCACCGACGTAAGAAACGGGAACCAGCATTGATGCATCTTATCGCAGGAGATAGTTCCTCTATAAGCTACGTGATGCCTATGGTAATTGGTCCAGAGGGATACGAGTCCCGACTGGAGGTCCATCTCGACACGATCGCTGTCACGAGTAGTCTCAACGACATCAAAATTCTTGTCGCTGAATCATGCCGTGTAGGAAAGATTTTTGAGTAGCTCATTCACAATTCTCACCAACTGTTTCTTAGGTACACGCAGAGCTTCCAAGTCCTGTAAAATGGGACGCTGAACGTCGCTGGAGTTTTGCCGTGTCTCTACGACAACCTGTCATCTACATATTTCGTGATCACATCAACATGTTCACAGACATATCGCGTGACTGGACCTCTGGGCCACCATCTGATTGGAATCAGTTCATACCAATGATATATTCGTTCAACTTGGATCTGCATTATTTCGAGCTGAATCTGTATGCCAATGACCAGAATATCATCGATAAACCACTTATTCGAGAGGAAAATGGTGCGCAAAATGTTTGTTCTCTGAACCCCTCTGATGACATCCTGAGTTTAGCCATGGTCACAATACGTGCTCCACGACTTTCGAATCACGTTACCATCCCGTCGAACAAATACCGTCCTGATGCTACCACTATTCCATTCACATTGAATGTGTCTGATGTCCTGATATCTCTGTCACTTCCCAAATGGAACACACAGTTTTTATATGCCCCTGGTCACGAACATCGTGTCCTCCACGCCGACTCTTTCCGTGTCAATGCATCTTATCACTATTTCGCAGATGTCCACCCAGAGCATATAGAGCAACTGAAACTCGATATCAAGGTGATTCACTTTCGCATGATAATTTTCTTCATCTAAAATGCCTATAGACCAGTGGCGTTGCATTTAAAGCACTCGGGTGGTCGATCAGATATTTCATGGTTTTGCGCGATAACTATTTCGGGTCATTCACTCATTTCTCCACTCTATACGAGTATCTCGAAAAGCGAGGAAGGCAACAAGTTGCAGGAGATCCTATTGAGCTCAAATACCGACCGGGAAAAGTCAGAACATTTACCTTCCTTTTCTTGAACGTTGTAGCTAATAAATCAGTAGGCAAACATGCTCCAAGTTGAACTAGCAATCGTGTTGGAGCAGGCGTCAATAGCTCTTCCAGCTGGTTTGCCTGGTTGTGAAAAACGATTTGTCAATGGCGACCAAGCAGATGACATTGGTACTTCTGTTGTGTTGGTGTTTCCGGAACTGCAGTTGGATTTTCGACTCCACGATTATTTCATGGGTGGGTCTTGGGTATCATCTCCATTGTGATTTTTCTTTAACCTCAACGAATGGCTGCAGAAATGTCGCTAAACATCGATGATATCTCTGGTGTTGTTTTACGAAACTGTTCAGAAAATCTCCTGATGAAGGGTGGCTATCAGACGCACAAAGATATGATATTGATTGATAGTAAGTTTTGATTCTGAGTCCTGTCGTCTGTTTACTAATGTATTGAACACAGGTATCGATATTACTGCCAATAGGCTATTCGGACCTCAGCCTCGTACACGTACCTACGTATGCATTTGGGAGATCCGTGTAGGCGATATGAAAGCTCTCGTATCTGCATTTGATGTGCGCGTTCTAATGGCCGCCGCCAATACCTTCCGTCTCAACTTTACAGACTTGCCGAACGCTCCTGCCTCTGAATTCGGTGTCCCAGTCGATCCTGATGGTGAGTAATTTCGCATTATTCAGTCACGGACTATGGTGCTAATTGGAATCTCAGTTACTTTCGTCAGGTTTTCACTCGGTGTTTTGAACGTGACGTGGCTCGCAAGGCTCACTGCTGTCAACCTCACGCTTCCTCGAGGACTGAGTGTACATACTAATGATTTGGAGGGCAACTACTGTGGCAAAGTGATTAGTTTGCGTCTTCCCTATGCCTCGCTCAAAGTACTCCTGACTCCCGGTACATCCCGAAAAGTGTGGACAGAGGCTGCCGAATTTGTGTGGGACGTTAATCTAGATCTGTACTCTCCTTGTAGATGGGCAGGAACAACAAATGAGCAGGCTAAATTCCTACAAGAACAAGATGCTGCTACACAAAGAGTTCAGCTTCTGTTTAACCAATTTATGAAGTATTGGCCGGCATCCACATTTCGTGCGCCTTGTTTCACATTCCTTGGCAGGAAAATCTTATGGATTTGGTTCTTCAGGTCAAACTAACCACCGGAATGGTCTCCATTTACCTCCACTTCGACCTCCTCGGTTTTCGCACAAAACTTGGCCAGAAGATCATTCATCAGCACAGCTTCAGAGCGCACATGCGAAATCAAGATGGTCGAAAGTAGCTCATTTATCAGAGTCAGAAGGAGAAGAAAACATATCCGAGGCCGTTCGAGATGCTCGTTTGCGGCAAGTTCTCAAATATCGTGTTTTGCTTGGCTAACCTGCATCTCTCTAGTAAAAGTCGGCTCGCTATCCCGACACCATTACGCGGCGTAGATGACAACGAACAGAGTGTGTCGGGGGATGAATCGGACGATGAGGATTTGACGTCCAGTGATTCCTCAGATAGCGAGTGTTCACTGCATGGAGGTACGTTCAGTTTTATGTCGGTACAATAAAACTCACCACACACAGCTGAATTGGATAAGAAAGCAATTTTATTGCGTTATCATGGCTTTGTGAACCAATACAAAGAGTTGTTCCTTGCTACTCCTTCCCAGTGGAACCCGTCACCATTTGTCTTGGCGAAGGTAAGTTCCACAACATCTGGTGGTAGCCGTCTGATCAAGCATACTTACTCGATTTTGAAGGACGTTAAGGTCTCAAAAGCGACTCGGGACCCCCAGTTTAATGACAGCACATCACCCCCGTCAATCATCCAATCCAATAATATAAACTCACGTAACCTTCGAATAGACTCCACCAAAGGCATCGAAGTTCACGTGTGTCCTCTTCTATTGCTTGCCTTGACTAACCTACGCGAGGAAGTGGAACTTCAGGTATAAATCGCATCAATCTCCTTTCAGGATCTAAGTGACGGATATATTTCATTAGGATTTTACCCCTGAACTTGCTCTGGACGCGCTTATGGTTGGTTTTCTGGGAAACTTCTCTGATGCACCAAATCAGCCTTCCACGACAGCCCTTGACATAAATCTGACATCAATCCGGGTGCGGATAACTCAGCAGGTCGTATTGCCTGACGACAAAGTTAACCCATCGACTACTCACGATAAGGCGGCGAAAAACTGTGATCCCATGACTCTGATTGATATTTATTCCACTGGTTTCTATCTGCGGACCGACAGTATAGATAACATCACTTCCTTGCGCTCTCTTCAAACCGGATTCACCGATATATCCGCAAATTTAGAGGTCATCAAGACCTCGATACCGAGTTACAAAATCTCGTCAGAGTTACCAAAATTTTCTCTCCTCCTTGCAGGGCTTCGCGGAGAATTGACGCCGGGGAGCGTTCACATATCCTTGGAGGAAATCACAGGTCAAATTGGTGGTGCTGATCCAGATTACATCGCAGCAAGTTGTAGAGCCTTTCATCACGATGCGAAAGAACTATCCAAGTTGCAGCGTGCATGGCAACAACATGCACAATTCTGCACTCAAGATCTAATTTACCAAGCCCTCTTGCTCACCAAAGATACCCCAACCGTCGACCTACTTTCTACAACTCAGCCTTCCTATTTAGTGCAAACCGGGCGGCCGGAGAAGCTTCGAAGTAATCCCACATTCAAATTTCTGTTCCACTTACGAACAAGCCTCTCGCTTCTCTCTGTTCCTATGGATCGTGGGCCACTTGCACTTAAGCCCGACGCGGACGTTCGAATTCAGGAGTTCAAGCAACTTATTAGTTCATGCCTGAACAGCTTGAACTTAGATGTCGATTCCGGTGATAGCAGTGTGGCCAGTGATTTGGAACTCTGGTCCGCCGCTGAGAACTTGTCCCCTGATAGTCCCAAGCCCAGTTATGATACGATCACTATTCGCATCAACCTCTTGGATGTGGCGATATTGGACCATGGACAACAACCCTCTAGTCAGCTTCTACTGAAGACTTTGGCGCTTCAAACACGCTCATCCAAAATTGTTCAAAACTCGCAGGCAGGAAATGTTCTTTCGCGACCGCTCTTACATGTTGCAACCCACGAACTTATAACCCAGACGGCAGTGGTTATTTCGGTGGACGACTTGAGTATCACCATTTCCCCTTACCTCATGAATTTCGCGCAGCAAATTCTCCGTGTTTACAATCGCTTTCAACAGAAAATCAGTTCGGCACAAAATCCTCTCAAAACCACTGGTGCTTCGTATTTGGTTCTGGCTCTATTTTTGGGTCGATTTCGTTTCAAGGCGGGCGCTGCGAGCCTGATTCTTGAGTTTGGAGGCTCAAATTTCAATACCCTTCTTTCTCATCTAGAGAGAGCTGATTCTGCTATTCAGACTGGATCTCAGTCTACGAATCTCGGCATTACTTTGGACGATATCTTCCTTCGAGCACTATCCAAACCGGCTGGTTCTGCGCCCACTGACCAAGACATCCTCGCTTCTTTAGCGTTTACAAAGGCCGGGCTCAGTCTTTTGATGTATCAAGAACTCTCTACTATCAAGCCCCAGATCAGCCTTGCATTGGACACCATTGTACTTAGTATCCCTCGAAGTGCTCTTCGGCTATATCGCTTTATTGAAGAATGGAGGGCTGATTTTCTTCCCGGAGCGGAAGCGACAGCCCAAGCACTGTTTTCAGACTTTAGAGACACACAAATGAAGCGGGTATCTGCCGACGTACCATCCCTTACGCAGCGAAATGGGCTTAATCTACAATTCAGTTGCCATGTCTCGGCAATAGAAATTTCCCTTCAAGTGATGCGGGGAACCTGGCTCTCCTGGAATATCCACGATTCCACTGCTTTTTTCACCTCGCTGACGCAGTCAACACCACGGAAATCCCAGTCATTTGGCATGCGACTCGGCTCTCAGGCTTTGAGCATCTCATATCGATCCCAAAGTACTGATGATGTTACATACAGTCCACGAGTCAAACTTTCACTCCCAACTCTTTCGTTGTCCGGAACCCATACCAGAGGCACTGTCAAGCTGTTAACTTCACTGGAGTACCTTAATATTTTGCTCAAGCCTTCTCATTGGGATACACTTCTTGTAGTGCAACAAAAATTTGGCCAAGACTTCACCGATTTGATGGATTTAATCCAAGAAACGCGTCAGAAACGAACAGCTGTCTCGCCGCAAACCATCCCTTCTTCGAATTCTCTATTTTATAGCACTCATGTAAAGGTGAAAGGTTTCCGGATAGGGTTAGAGGGTCCATCGTCCACTTTCTACCTGGAATGTGAGGATGTCGGTGGAGATATCACTACCAGTCGGGAGGGCCTTTCGTGGCGCATTGGACTTTGGGATCTTGCCCTATCTCTCGCTCCTCGTGCTACAGTTATTTCGAAACAGCATGGTTTCAACAGGAATCACAGATCTGTCTTTGTGACCATCGACCTTCGTGCAAGTGCAAAAGATCAAAAGTTGCAAGTCACGATACCGAAAATCCAGGCTGTCATGCAGCCAAGCTCGATTGGAGAATTGGGTGATTTCATCGATTATCAGCAGGTAAAGTATATTTTAATCCTCGCTCCATAAATGGATACTTACGTTGATTAGGCGGAAATGCTCGTCAAACAAGAGCAAAGGGCAGCTGAGCTTGCAGCATTCAAAGAAAAAACGCAGAGTGTTTTACGGACGTTCGATGTCAAAATAAAAGACTCCCGCTCCGAGCCAGGATCTTCTTGGTTGAATGAACACACGATCGATGTCACTGTCGAGAATATCGGGGTTGCATTTCCCCTCACTTTGGACCAAGATCTTGAGCTGCCTCGAGTTGGAAGTCGCGAGATGCCGTCCATCCGCGCGTTCCTTTTTGCCGTTCGTCGTATCAAGTTTGGTGCTCAGCGAGGCGAAGCCGGCCAAATGACTACTCGCGATCTGTCCTTTCAATTTGTATCCAGGTATGTTCTGCTTTCCCCTCGCTTATATATCAAAGCCTCAACTCCCTCCAGCTTCAGACAGTCTTTTCCGGATGATTTCTGCACCGATGCTCATCCAACTTGTAATCGGTTATTGTATCCTCAAATGACTGCCCAAGTTCGGTATGATCATGCACTTCCATCCCGCCGTATTTGGATTTCCGGCAGTGTTAGCGGGTTCATATTGGATCTGGATTCTTCAATCCCTGACTATGTGTTTTCTTTAATCGATGTCTATCGCCAAGGACGAGAGAGAATGGCGAGACTAGCAGGCAGTAATCCTCGTGCTATGACACCTCTCATTTCGGAAGCGCTTCGCCCCAGTAGCGATCTGCGTCAGATAAAGGTACCAACCTCCAGCATATTTGCCTCTTTGGTTTTTCAGAGTGGCGAAGTACATGTTCGTAATATTGGCCGGACACGCACTAGGTCGTTCTCTTCTGATGAAGAAATCCGTCTCCCATCTGATGCGGAAAGCATCAAGCTGCCTGTTGTTTCCGTCTGGGCGGAATACCGAGCATCTGCTGCTGTAGATTCTGATAAAATTCACTCGGCAGGCACTTCAATGCTGATTTTCAAGAGTACTATCCACTCTAGTCAAAACACGCTGAGGCCAACCTTATTGCCATTCATCACGGAGATCGTTGACTTCATCCAGGTCCGCATGCGCAAATCCAGTCGACACAACACCGCACTACAGCCCCTGTTGCCTCCGGCTCTCGATTCGCAACCATCCACATCATCTAGCCGTCTAGAAACTCTAGCAGAGACCTCATCTAGTTTGCAAGTCAATTTCAGTCTGCGAATTGACAAATCTATGCTAGAGCTGACATGTCTTCCGGATGTGAATGTGGTGGCAGCGCTAAGATGGGATAGCGGTGGTTTTGTCGTAAACATATCCCCTGGAGCCCACAGAGTGACTTTTTCGGGTAGCGTGGATGGATTAACAACCGGTCTGAAACATGGATTTCTTAGCGATGACTGCGTTAGTCTCGATGCTCGCAATCTGGCCTTCGCGTTGACCTTTGCAAAAACTGAACTTGGAGATGGTGCCCTCGATAGTTTCATCTCACTTGTAGTAGGCATGGACTTATCTGGGGCGGTGCGCTTCTCCAGATTGCAGGACATTCTCTGCTTCAAAGCGGTTTGGCTCGATCGTATTCCATTATTCGTTGCGCAACCCCCAGTTACAACGCATTTACCCCCACAATCACCCCCAGCGATATCGCCTTCATCCTCCCATCAGCAGCCTAAACAAGAAGTCACCACTGCAATTCTCGTTAAGATTCGTCAAATTCGCGTTGATGTTGACCTTGGACAGTCAATTAGCATAGTTGGACTTGAATTGGACGACGCAATCATCCGGACCAGATTTTCGGAGACCTCATCAGAAGTCTCGCTGTCGGTCGCAGAAGTCACGATGCTGGCCAAAGGCAATGTTTCTGGCCGGATCCATGTCCCAGACTGTGTCTTCCAAACAATACGTCGGAACGAGAATATCCTCTCCCAGCAAGGGAACGGGGCTAGAATGCTCGAACTCAGTATGACCAGTGGTCCTTTGAATGCAGAACTTGAGTCCGATCATCAAAAACTGATGCTTTACCGGTATGTGAACCAATTTATCAGAAAGCACATGTATTAAGCCACTGTCACTTTCCTAGCGCTGAACCGGTTGAGATTGCAGTTCATGATGATTGGTCATCCGTTTCGAGCGCTGCTAAAGGAGAAGATCAGCCGGTTCTTCTTGCCTTTACGGTCTCTGGCACAGATATCACAGTCGTTGCCACTATCGCAACGATTCCCAAGCTCCTTTTATATGCGAATAAATTCAAGGCAAATGTTGATGCTCAGCGCGAAGGTGCCAGTCGAGAATCAGTTGTCTTCCGATCAGCTCAGTCTCCCAAACCCGACAACCCTTTATCGGAAGTCGCATCTGCCATGCTCCACTCAGCACGCAACCGTTTCAAGGAGGCTGATGCAGATCTATCTTACGTGATACGTCAGCATTTGAGCTTCCGGTTGAGCTCCTTGCGACTTATACTTTTCCCTCGGATGATGTCCGACATGGAATTGGCACGGTTTATGGGTAGCAATGTTCATGCTAGCCTGGATCGCATTGTCAGGGATGGGCTCCCATCCTGGAGAGAAGTTCATCTATCATTCACCAACATGGCGATATCAAAATTCAGTCAGCACCATCAGTTTATCCCATCGACAGTTTCAGCTTCAAGCGATAAAGTTTGGTTGGATTCTCTTTTCAAGAACACGGTAGAGGCCATTATCGTGGGTCTCCCTGCAATGAGGATGCATATGGTCACGAACGAGGTTATCGAAGAGCCTTCTACTTGTCTTGATTATGATTTCTTTAGCGAATTCGCTCGCCACACGGGCGATAGGAACTTGGAAGATATTTATATCACCTTGAACATGTCCCTTTACTCGTGGCTCACTGGCCTTCGCAAAAACCTTTCCAGGGAAATGGAACAAGTCCAAGGCGCATCAGATTGGAGAAGCACTGCTCCAGGGAACACTCCAGCCCTTTCGTCGCGGAAGAAAGTGGCCGAAGTTGCTCATAATCTGGATACAATGAAGGACAACCCCACGATGGACATGGAATCACCTCGAGGGCTCTCAGAGCCAGTCCCGTCTGTCCAATCAAATAAAACTCCTCCGTTTACGCCGTCAATAGCATTAACCCCCTCTGCAATGCTTACCAGTCGCTCATCTTCGGCGCTGCCTGAATCAAACTCACATCCGCATCTTTCCAAAACTGTTCTCCAGACATCTTCTGATTCCGAACTCAACAATGCTACAACCTCAGCTGCATCCTCCGACAAGAAGCCGAACGTGCTTGTTTACCGACCTAACAATCGGAAAATAGAACGATTGACAATGCGGCAATTGGGAGAGGCTACACCAGATGTCATGCATCCATTTTTTATGAAGAAAGCGGGTTTCAACCTCGAAGACTCTCTTCCACAATACGTACACGAGTATGCTACGATTCCGCTGGAGGAGATCATGGAGGCCCTGCTACACCTGTATAGTAAGCAACTACGGACGGATAAGGATATATCACGGACATTGTAGACAGCAATCATCTTATAGTATATATTAGCCATATAATAAGCATACTGTTCTTGAGGTCTTGAGGCCTTGGGGGGCTTGTGGATACAATAATGAATGGATGACATGGTGCCTAAAGAAATCTTAACTTCTTGGACACGTGATCGCGACGCGTTTTCTCGGAAGCCCCTAAACGAATGCCCAACAGCGACCCCTGCATTTCAGTCAGCCGCCCAACTGAAACTAGGTCATTTAGATCCATCCTTCCACAATCTCCTTCTCCGTATCCACTCCCATCTGTAATCAAAATGCTCATTGCCGCGTTTCTTTACTCTGGTTTCAGGATCTTACTAGCTTTTACCACTGTTATTGATGAGATCTTCATTGGATCTCACCATGACTTCGGGACACTTCCTGGAAGACTAGTATCATCTTCTACAATTCTATATCACCTCGAAAATGTATCACACAAGCTTAATTATCTGAAACAACCTCCACTCCTCATTTCTGCACCTTCTGACGCACCTTCTGCACCTGACACATCAACACATACTAGTAGGCGCATCGTTTTGACCTCGAAATCACGCACGTTTCCTACCGAAGATGGCTCTTCAAAACTCTTGCCATCATTGATTATACCGTGGACCTCAACTAATCAAGAGAAATGCTACCAAAATGGTACCTCAAGTTTACCAACAAACGCCAGTGCTAGTGAGTGTCACTGATTGTATTTCCTTTTAATCTTCGTCTCAGGCCAATGCACTTCAGCAAACATGTGTTTCATGAATGAAAACCCAGCACAAATAACATTCCAGACCGACAGAAGCTGTGCGATCTATATTCCTCCTCGTTCTCAAACCAGTTCATTCTTTGTGAGTTGGTAGCAATCCTTTATACAGTTTAGTTCATTGATAAAATACTCTTGCTACATCACTTTTGCACCTCAAATCAGCTGATAAGAAAGTTTATTTTCAAATGGCAAGCTATTGGCGATACCTTACTGCTTGGCGTTATCGCTGCGCTTTTTATCACAAAACGCCTCCAAGTATATTTACTATCAGAAATCGCCAATCAAATAGAGTGCTCCAATATTGCCCAGGTCGCTCCCATTGCCTCCGTCCGTCCTGACAGCGACGAGGAACTTGCCTTGGCCCTCCGGACACCGCTTCCTCCAGTCGATTCCCTTGAGGAAACTTCCTACTTGTTGCCCATAAACTACTCTTCCAGTTCCTTCGCGCGCAGATTGAGGAAACGAAAGATTTTGCTAAGACTGCGAGCGGAATACGCCCTTCTTGCTGCTCCATCGTTAACACCAAAACCGCTGATGAGCAATGTCCCATCTGGAAGCAACCCTCGAACTCTGAGAAAACGAAGACAAAGAATAAATAAAAAGGGTGGGCAACCTTCTGTTGCCGAAATGCAAACTTCAATGCCCGCGAAGTCTACCAGCGAATCTCAAGTCCCTGAACTCAGGCTTGAATCCCTGGATTCTTTCGGTAATGTCCCGTCTTCCGAGTCCAACCAAACACCGACCCCACACCGCACTCGTCGATACTTGTCATTTCATGATCGAATGTCGCGTGCGTGTATGTCAAATACCTTTCCTATTATTCCCGGGCCTCCTATCGGTCCTCGAGCTCGACCTTTCCTGCACTCGGGGGAGCGCTCTGTTACCTTTCCAACTGCCCTTTCTCCCATCAGTCTCCGAGCTTTATCTTCGCACTCACAAGAAAGCGATATTACCTCTCCGGCAGCTTCTCCCCCTATCAGTCCGCGAGCTCTACTCTCAAGGTCGCAAGATAGTGCTATTACCTTACTTACTAATTGTCCTCCTATCAATCCGCCAGTTTCACTCGCAGGTGCGGAAGACCTAGTAACCAAAGCTGTCAACAGACGAATTGCCTTGGCGGAAGCTAATGCGATGGCATTTGAAAACAAGTATAACATACATTGGCCTTCATCATACCGTCCGCGGAACGTGTAATCAGACAATCTTATCTCACTTTATCTACCTTTCCTCATCCCAGCTTCAAAGCTTCATTTTCCATCCTTTTCTTCCCTTATCGATTTGTCTCGTTTATCTTGTCGAATGTATTCAGTTTCATTTTCTTGACATTGCCTGGATGATCTCTTAGACTCCCTACAAGCTGGAATGGTATGCCTTGATCATCTTCGGGCGTGGGCATTTAAATGTTCGCCTTCAACATCAGATCGGTTACAGATATCGATGAAACTGTGTGAGGCGAAGAGGTGCGAAAACAAATATAACATGTTTCAAAGAAGATATCTATTTACCATACCCAGCTCCACCAGCCCCGACATTGAACACACTTAAAAGGCCAAAACATCCGTAAAGTAGTCCGATCGGATATGCAACAAGTAATCGTTGATCGGACATACGAAGCACAGCAACGAAAATGCCCGATGCTGCATACGTGCACCATAGAATTGAGAGCATGGAAAGCACATAACCTAATATGCCACTATAATACATTTAAGCTCGTGAATACATGTATAGTGAGATGACTTACTTGAGTTTCACGACGACACTTATGGCGCCGACACCGACCATGGGAAGAAGACAATATCCCAAAACAGATGCTACGCGGTATGCGTCAATTCCCTTCTCTGACATGAGGTTTAAGAGAGTATATATGGATGCGGCCCCAAGAAGACCAAATCCATAAATGTATCCAAATTGAGGCTTTCCGGACTGTGTTTTTTAAACAGCAACACAGTGGTTGTGTCAATTGATGCTTGAAACCGGAAGACTCGCCCACTTACAAGTAATAGTAGGGTGCCGAAACAAAACACGAATAAAAGTGGACCTGCCAGATCGGCATCATCCATAATTCGCTCGTCAACGCGACGTAATGGGTTGAGCACGGTCATGGATTTAGCCCTGATGTGTGGAAGATTGATACCTAACTCTGAAGCATAGTTAGCATTTCACCCGGAGCCACGTAAACCGTATACTAACCTTCTAATAGCGGAGGCTCTCCTTCAAAGCCACCAGTTCCAAAAGCTGTCCACCAGCCTCCTGGTTGTTGTATGGTACCACCAAAGCCAGGGCCAGCACCCTGAGGTGCCATATGTCCTTGTACACCAAGATTTCCTTCTAAGCTGGACCGCGAACCGGGATAGAAGTTGTCCTGGTCAGGTCCAGGCGCGTAGAATTGTAGTGGGACATTTTGAGGAGGACCTTGGGCGTAATATGAGCCATGAGACGAAGATGCGGCGTATTGATTGCTGCTTTCTTGCCACATTGTATTACAAGTGCGCTAGAAAAGAAAAGTAGATGGAAACTTGTAAATGTTATGGACTCGAGACAACAACTTCGGTGAACGTGGATTCCGCAAACATCGGCATTTGCCGTATTCCTGCTTTCATCTGCAACAGTCATGGTATGCTCAGATTATTTGTTACATGACCCATTTCTCTCTAACTTTTTTTTCGATTAATAGCCGCAGGTATTGGATCAGCCTTGGATCTATGGTCTCTGGTTCTCACTTTGTTGTTACAGAATGAATATATCGAGGAACACATAAAACGGCATGGCCGGCGGTTAGATTACTACGAGCGCAAGTAAGGGCTCTCGAATTTTTTTTACAAAGTCAATCTAAATACGATTACAAAGACGGAAAAAAGAAGCTCGTGCGGTGCATCGTGCATCCGCAACTGCTCAAAAAGCTTTTGGTCTCAAAGCCAAGTTGCTACATGCTAAGAGGCATGCAGAAAAGGTCCAGCTAAAGAAAACTCTCAAGGCTCACGACGAGCGGAACGTCAAGCAAGCCGACTCATCAACAGTTCCCGATGGTGCTCTACCCACATATCTTCTTGATCGAGAAGGCCAGAAAGATGCCAAAGCTCTTTCGACCGCTATCAAGCAGAAGCGCAAGGATAAGGCAGCCAAATATGCCGTACCACTACCCAAAGTGCGGGGAATCGCTGAAGATGAGATGTTCAAGGTGATGAAGACGGGAAAGAGCAAGAGCAAAGCATGGAAGCGGATGGTGACAAAAGCGACTTTCGTTGGTGAAGGATTCACGAGAAAACCGGTGAAAATGGAGAGATTCATTCGCCCTATGGCCCTCCGCTACAAAAAAGCTAATGTCACACATCGTATGTCCCACTTTTGCTGCTTTGTATCCACGGTCGATAATATTGCATTTTCCGACAGCCGACCTCAAAGCTACGTTTCAACTGCAGATCCTTGGTGTGAAGAAGAATCCACAATCACCTATGTATACCCAACTTGGGGTGCTGACAAAAGGCACTGTTATTGAGGTGAATGTGTCTGAACTGGGCATGGTGACGACAGGAGGAAAAGTAGTCTTTGGAAAATATGCTCAGATCACCAATAATCCGGAGAATGACGGCTGTATAAATGCAGTCCTTCGTAAGTCAACTTGCCTTCATTGTGTCGAATATCTATTCATCCCAGTTGTTTTCAGTTGTTTGATCTGTCTGTATAAGCGCTGTTTGCCTACATGTATTATATCGAGTTGCATTACCAAGTTCGGGGAGATCTACATTATCATAATCATCGTGTTGTCCTTCCTGAAATTTAGTGTACCACCCCACCGCAGTTACTGAACGTAATGAAAATAATACTGAGAAATATTGGTTCGTTGCCTTTATTTTGTTGTTTTGCATTGTTTACCAAAGGCTTCCTGCCACTACGCCATGTCCACACCCGGAACACCAGGGCACAATTCCCAATCTCCAACCCCAGGACCCGTCAATCGCCATGCATTGACCCCCGTGGAGCGACAGCGCTCGCAACTAGATCGTTTGCTCAAGGACCCGAGTAAACTTGCATATGTTCCAGCTCCTGCGAAGGAGAAGACCATTCGGCCAGCTCGTGAAATGATGAAGAACGTACAGGGCTCAAGTGCTGGTGCTGGAAGTGGAGAGTTCCACGTTTACAAGGCTAGTAGACGAAGAGAATATGAACGGCTTAAAATGATGGAAGATGCCTCACGGAAGGTATGTGATGCCATACTTGTTTTCATATGTCACTCACTTGTGGAACACTGTACAGGAAGTAGAAACAGAAGAGTTTGAACGGAAGAGAAGGGAGGCGGAAGAATTAGCGGAAGCAAAGACTGCAAAAAATCGCGCGAAAAGACAGAAAAAGAAAGAGCGGGCAAAGACGAAGCCTGCAGAGAAGGATGCAAGCAGCCGAGATAAGGACATGAAAGATGCTCTTGAAACCGCTCCTCTAAAGAAGAGGCGCTTGGTGAATGGCAAGGAGCTTGTTTTCCGCAGACCTGGTGAAGACAGCGATGATGATGAAACTGGAGGGGACAACGATCCAATCGAACCTGCTGAAGCAATGGATGAATCTATATCTCTCCCAGTTGAGGAGGCCCCCCGTGCTATTGAACAGAAAAGAATACTGATACACGAGGATGACTAACAATTCTTTGCTTTCATACTGTGTGTAAAAATAACTCGCTCCCTGTCTCCCCTGATTGATACACTTTCTGTAGTTTTCCTGACTGTTTCTATCATTTACTGCCAAGAGTTGGGAGCATGATCGATACTGTCAAGGTGAAGCTGATTGCGTTCATATATGCTGCTTTCATGTCGTTGGCGCACAGGCACCTATCTTCGCTATTGGTTTACATGGAGGAGTAAACATACCCCCCCTGCTTCCCTTCATTGTTTACGGTTAAAGTCGTATATTATTGCACAGTTCATCACAGGTACCGTGCCAAGAGCACTTGCAGTCGCACGATGTTGCTTAGATTCACCATAATTCGCCGTTCGCAAACGTGATCGCATGGCTCGTCATCATCTATCGATTTCCAGAAAAGGGATTCCTTGACCCGATAATACAGGTCTCGCAAAATTGTCGCTCCTCCAGATTGATCGTTATATTGATGCTATACACCTCGGGGCTGCATTCCGTCTGGCCAGCGCTCGGCTGGAGCTATATTTAGACGTTTTGACAGCTCACCCAGTCCGCTGTTGATGTAGAGCTTCCCCATCCGCGACGGAACGGTTGCGAGAAGGCAAGAACTGTTCATGGAAAGGATGGAAGCTGCTCGGTTTCTCCGTTATCCCAAACAAGCAGGCGCGTCTGCTGATCAATTTGTTAGGCACCCAACCTGTGTGTCCGCGGTACCAGTCCTCAATCCTATGACAACAGTTCATTATCTTTCCTGTGTACCCAGATGATCCGGGTTGTGGACAGATGAAATTTCGGACGATCTGACTTTTACAATCCATCAGATGCCTTTCGACAGATGATTCAGGGTCCCGAGCCCGCATCCGAGATTTTACCTCGTTTTATCCTGTTTCCCCTACGTTGTAACTGCCGAGTGACGATGACTTTTCGTAAACGGTTCACGATGCAACTGGTATAAAGAGGGTGACCCAAGCATGTTTCTTTTTGTCATCAAGATCTTGTAAAGTACTTGTCAGACATGTTCCTCACTGCAACCTTCGCTGCCTTGGCAGCTGCTTTGACCCAAGTGACCCAGGTGTGTACTTTCCTATTGTTCTTCGACAGCGAGCTGAAGTTACTGGTGCTCCAGGTCTCCGCTCACGGTGGTGTGCTGAGCTACAACATTGCCGGTACCACTTACAACGGGTAAATCTTCTTTGGCCATTTTTCCACACGTGACCTTCATATAATTCATCGTAGGTTCGTGCCATACAACACTCCCGTCGGACAATCTACCATCCAACGTGAATGGGATTCTTATAATCCTATCACCGACCCCACCGATGCACAGCTCTCGTGTAACATCGATGGCGCCAACTTAGGGACTGGTCAACTCTCGGCTACTGTAGCAGGTCAGTGACTAATCTTCAAACACGAAAATCTATCTGAAATAATGAAACCCACAGCCGGAAGCTCCGTTACCGCTTACTGGAAGTAAGTACATGATACATTTCTTGACATTATATTCTGACCGGTATCGTAGCCCTTGGCCCCACACCATTGGCCCCGTCATGGTCTACATGGCCAGCTGTGGGGGATCTTGCACATCTGCCAACACTGCCGATTTGAATTGGGTATGAATTATATTACCCGAAATTAGCAATGTAACTTATTGGTTGTCACAGTTCAAGATCGAGCAGTTAGGTCTTATTTCTGGTGATCTCCCCACCGGTTACTGGGCAATGGGTGAGCTCGTGGCCGATAACAGCTCATGGACCACCTCTATCCCCTCTTCCCTCGCACCCGGTGAATACTTCCTCCGTCACGAAGTCAGTCCACCGTTCCCTTCTTTCGAAATCTCCCTGACATGATTCCTTTCTAGTTGCTTGCCATCCACACTGCCAATCAGCCGCAATTCTATCCTGAGTGTGCGCAGCTCATCATAACTGGCAGCGGAACCGCTGCGCCTTCCAGCGAATACCTCGTCAAACTCCCTGGAGCCTACTCCATGTAAGCAGACAAGCATTCCTGAGCTGGGATCATACTAAAAAAGAGTTCTATCATAACTTAAGGAGCGACCCTAATGTTGATATCGACATTTATGACATGGCTGGTGTTACCAACTACACCATTCCCGGACCCGCTGTCTGGCCAGGAAACTAAGCATTAAGAACGATAGTATTAGGGTTTTTAGGTACATACAGTGATATGTAGACGTTGTGAAACGTGAAATTGTACGGTGCTTTTACATTCTGACAACATTCTGAGACTCCTGAGTAAGTCCTATACATATTCATGATAGTGAGTATTGGCGAGTGCTATTATCCCGCGACTCCTGATTATGATCACATACTTATAACTTAACTACTACCAAGATCGAAGCCGGGTCAGCATCCTTTACTAAAGAGTCCCCATAATCGTCCTTTCTCCGACTATATCATAGTGTCTTGTCCAGTTTCTTCTCAAATCCCAAAGCCTTTACTGCCAGCGCCACTTACATCTCACTATTCAAGTTTAATGGTGCCCACCAACACTATCTATGTCGCTGTTCATGGCGGTGCGGGCCACCATGCAGTCGGATCTGAACAACAGGTCAATAAGGCACTAAAACGGTAAGACGATGATCAATATTATGATTCAAATGTTGCTTCAAATCGGTTCATTCTATGCGGTTGCAACATTCCAATAAACTCGATATCTCAGCGCTTGTATAGCAGCTATACAAGCACCTCCCGCGTCTACATCGCTGGATATCGTTGAACGGGCAATCGCCGTTCTGGAAGATGAAGATTGTCTTAACGCAGGTCCGTTCTCTCAAACTTTACTATCGATCCATTTTTTTTGCCAGGTTGTGATCTGTACTTCAGGCTATGGTTCTAACTTGACCGAGAGCGGCACTGTCGAATGTGACGCCGCGATCATGGATGGGCGAACTCAAGACTTCGGTAGCATAGGCGCCGCCTCTCGTGTGTATTATGGTATCATGCTACACATCCCCCACTCTTAGCCTTTGTTCTTACAGATGTGAAGAATCCGATCAAGGTGGCCAAAGCGGTTCTTGAGCATTCCCGTGAGCCCGATGTATTGGGTCGCATCCGACCATTGTTGGTATCATCTGAGAGAATTTACCGGTTCAAACTTGAACATACTTACTCTATGCACTTGGTAGACACTTGGTATCAACTGGAGCTCAACATTTTGCGGCATCCAAGGCGCTAACAATCGTCTCCGCCGAGGATATGATATCTCCGAGAGCAAAAGCTGAATGGGCCAAGTGGAAATCGGGTCTTGAACTTTCTTCGGCAGAAACACCTAGCTCTGTGGCGGAATCGGTGATGCAAGACACTGTCGGTGCAGTGGCTTGGGATAACAAAGGTGATATGGCAGCTGGTGTTTCTAGGTTCGTTTTTACGGAGGCTGATTTTCTGTTCAATAAACACATGTTAAACAACTGCAGTGGTGGACTCCTACTTAAATATCCTGGTCGCGTGGGTGAGGTGAGGACCTCCTATATTTTAGCTGTCATCCTTGGACAATGGATTGCGAGCGATAGGCTGCGATTTTTGGCGCAGGATGCTGGGCGGAGCAGTCACTCACAAGCAATCATGGCATGGCGTGTAGTATTTCTGGAAAGTTACACTTATATTTAACTCGAGATCAAACAAAGAGATTAAAGCCATTATCATGACAGGTGCAGGGGAACATATAATCAGGACCTGCTTAGCTCGTTCTATCGGAGACGCACTTCGGCCCCCAGAAGCATCTCCTGCAGAGATAGATATCGATACGCACGAGGTCCTGCACCGGGTGATCACACACCATTTTGAAAGTGAGTGGAATAAAACAATTTTCTCCCGTTCAATGGGATGTTAGAGTCAAAATTGATGTTCTCTCAGAAGCCACAAAAGATCGCGGAGAACATACCCCTAATGCAGGTGTGCTACTGTTAACCAAAGAGGTGGGCAGTGATGGCGCAGCCAGACGTGAGTTGTTAGCCAAATTTATATGTTTCTGAAGGTTGAGGTATTTGCTAGCTAGACTCTGGTGCGCGTTTACGACCGAAAGCATGGCTGTTGCCTATGCGAGCTCTACACAACCCAAGCCGAAGGTAAGTGTCTTCATCTGACACTCTACCATTCTCTAAAAAAAACCAGAGTTCTATCTTACGGCGGCCGAAGAGGTCGGGGTCAACCGACGCTTCGTCAGTGTATATAACTTCCATACCATTATAGGGACGGATATATCTCGAGATCGACTAGATATGCTAGCCGAGTCTACGGGCAAATATCTCGATATCCAATATGATGCTGCCCTAGCTTACTCCGTTAAGATTTCGCGTTGGGGTGGGGCGGGGTGAGGCGTTGTTGAGATTCGCTAATGGCAGGGAGTTTCGAGAGTTGACTGGATTAAGGCTCGGTCGAGAAGCGTTCAGTCGCTGCAGTGTTTTGATTGGGAATTTTGTCCTGTATTCACATATGTAAGTTAATAATGTGACATTGCGTTAAGAGGGTATATGAGAAGACTCGCCGACATGTTGAGCAGACTGGGACTGGCTGACAGAAAACTACAAAACAATTCATAAAAACCCGGGCAGAGTGGTGCTTTGCAAGACACGCACTTGATAAACAAACCGAGCAGACAAATCCGATATCAACAATGTTTTTGTGACAGAAACATGCGGCACGAAAATCAACCTTGTCTTGCTTTGGGACAGCAAGAACTTTGCGGATTGCAGGCGGGGAAAGAAAAGACATCTGTGAAGTCGATCAGTATACACCCATGTACCTGGCATGTGATGGCATGATATACAATCAAATATTGAAGCAGCGCGTCTCGACGCTCAAGGTAAATATAAGATCCATTCGTAAGATGAGCAGCTTGCTGAAGAAAGACAGTATCGGGTCCATAGATTTTGCATATATCGATTGTCACTTTCTGGATGTCAAAGTCAGCTTTTAGGTGACTTATCAAGGATAATAATAGTAAGAAGAATCATACCAGTTTCTGAGCTGAGAATATAGAATTCATGATCGGAATGTATGATGGAGATAGGTCGGGTGACACGGAAAGAATCAAGATGCGCGGGTCGGGGAGGATGGATGGATCTTCAGCAGCGCTATTAGCGGTGGTCGACGGATGGGTTATCCGGTTGATGTCTGTCGTTAAGTTGGAATATGCAGTTCCTTTATGTTTCAAAAGCACTCACAGCAAAGAGCTTTGGTAAGAGCCCCGACCAAGTCACAAGGTGCTATACAGATAACTCGTCAATTCATATCACTTACAGTATGGTGCTTGGGCACTAACGTTCATGGTCAGACTTCTGGAATGCGTCAAACTCGTACATCATATTTTGCACAACGGTTGAATCTACGGCCTTGAAAGGAGGATACGAGTTCGCATCCGGCGCAATGGCGTCATCTGCTACGACGTCCGTCGAGGAATACAACATCACACTGCGTGATATATGAGCAATATTCGTATGTTCAGACCTTTCCTTCAAGCTAACCTCTTTCCGGGAAGTGCGCCGAAGACTGCCAGTGTATTTTCATGCTGAGACGCGATGTGCGTGTTAAGGAAGGCGAGAAGCTGAGAGAGAAATGTTTGAATGGATAACGGGTATTGATTATCAGCTTGCGCAGACAAATGCCACTGAGTAGGAGAAAGATCAACGATAACCGATAAATGAGACGCCTTCTCCATCGCTGTTCGAAATCATGAACCTGCAGTATGCCTGAGCTGGAAAGCTAAGCAACTACTACTAACTACACTCAGGAAATCGGCAGTTTCCTTGACTAAACAAGTGACTCGAGATCTCTGATTTCATCCTCAATTTCAAGAATCATACGCAACGCATGAGTTCACTGGCACGTTCTAGCTTGAGTCGCACATCATCCCAGTACTCGTGAGTATCTATTCGCAGCAGTCCATCTATTACTGTAAATTCCCTGTGTATGATACTACTGTACAATGAAGAGCGTAGTGCGGCTCAAACGGCGATACAAATGCCCCAAATAAATCAAAGCATCATCCCACCAAACGAAAAGTAACGAAAGGACACATCTGTATGTGCAGTATGTAGTCAATGCACCCGTCAATGGTGTTCAAATGTACACAAACTCGATCAATCGAGCGGTGCGAAGTCAATCAATAGAATGTAGATAGTCCGTCGAATCATCCATCAAATGATAGCACGGCATTGCCAAAGGAGGTCTCCACTACAACCTGACCAGGTTCCTGGTTAATTAGGGGACGTTCACCCCAGCCAATCCATCCAAGGAACCTGGTGCTGGTTTGATAGTCAATGTTAAAGGTCCGCTCCAGGTCCGGGTTCCAATAATCAAAGGAATACGCAGATCCCTGATGGACGTTCGCATTGGCAAGTTTTGTGCTGGCTTGAAAGACACCTTCAAACTTTTCGTCCATCTTGACGTTCGCATCGGCATAACCATTCGCAACTTGCAATTTGATGGCAGCCGGTGGTGATGAAGGATCGTGGACCATGTTCAGCGACAATCCACCGTTGAATGTCCTTGCATTGGCAATAAAATTTAGTCGGGGCGATGAGAACTTATTTGGCGCTAGAACCGTGACGTTGGCAGTCAAGTTACTATTCCAGCAAGTTAGTTTAAGAAAACGGAAGCGAATGTGACGACTTGCCCATTCCCAGTTGTGAGGTCAAGAAAAGTCGGATAGTTGGATTCAGGTGAGTTGTAAAGGAAGATGCTGGCGTGGATGGGGCTGGGGTTACTTTTAAGTATATCATGTAATGCCCACAAAGATAAGTACTCACGCTTGAATCGTGCTCATCATGACAGACTCGGTAGCATGGAATTCACCGGATATAGGCTGCAGTGATGTATCTACGAGTATTCTATCGGCTTGCAAAGACTAACAAAAGTCAGAAACGAAACGACGACTTCTTGAGAAAACCTACTGTAACGTCGATCTTTGATCCGGCGCCTTCTATGGTCACCTTCTTGATATTCACGTAGTCTTTCAGATCTCCGAAAGTCTGCCAGATTCCAGGCAGGTATGTTGCGAGAGCGTCGATATCAGATCCTCGTTTCGCTTGCGGGAACAAGAGGGTCATATTAAATAAGAGGGAGTCGGAAGCTGTGAGGTTGTCAGGAACCTGGAAATATTAATGGTGAGCTTAATATGAGTAGATAGAGCGGAAAAATACGAACATAGAGAGAGAGGTCAGAGAGGTTGGTGGATAAAGCAAAGCAAACGAGAGTCCGATTAAATAAATAATCACTGGATGCATGCATGGTCACCGAAAAGACTGCATCCGTAACAGAACTGTTGGGGTTGATATCGATATTCAGATCTCCATTCGCGATGATGGGACCGCCATAGTAGGTGTAGTTGGATGTGACACCAAATTGCCCATTAGGAGGAACGCTACGACTCATACTGAAAGATGGTTGTGGATGAGTTGAAGGTCAAGTTGTGGTCAAGAGTTTTACCTAGCTATCACATTGTCTCCGCCGGGATAGGTCACTGAAGTCCAGTCATTACACTTGGGATCCACTCCACTCGCCCATGCATCGACGATATCGTTCATAGCGCTCGAGTAATCTGAGCTAGAACTCTTGGATGGCCAGGGGACAGCATAATTGTATGCAGCGTATTGTTGGTCCTCCTGAGCTTGATGGGCTCTCTTTGGTGCATGTGAGAAAAGAGTGGGGCAACATAGATTAGTTTGATCACGTACAGAAACGATAATTGGAATTCCGATGACGATTGAGAGCAATACATAAGCAGCCAAAGCAGAGAGAGCCGCTCGCCAGAACTTGGAGTCGATGATGCGCAGTTTTGGAGGAGGTTTGTGAGAAGATATCAGCGAGTCGTTGGAGCCAATATTGAAGGCCAAAGCCTGTGAAGTCTCATAGTCGGGAAGAGGACTGAACGGACGACGGCCTGCTGCCCGCTCTGGATAGCGTAAAGTCGGGCCAGTGACAGGGGGATCCTTTAACTTCTGCTGGTCTTCTTCGTCAAGGATTATCATCCCAGGACATAGGGCATGGACGAAGAAATTTTGCAAGGACGGGATAAGAGATATACGCTGGGATACGGGAAAGATGAAAGGCTCTGGGAAACGACAACAGAGCGGCTACAGGCGGCGACGAACTATTGCACTGCCTAAATTAGATGGATACTCATCATCACATGACACGGCAACCGCCGATTCCGTCTCATCTTGTGATATGGAACTTGTGCCTCCTCCTGTTGAAGGTCAGCGTCATGGAAGCAACCCTTTGCTTTGCGTTGGGACACGCTGTGACCTTCATGATATGTTATGGCACCAATGACTTTGGGGAACAATTGAGGAAGACAACTTTGTAATGTGAGTTTAAAGTTGCAAATCATAGTCATCTTTGCTTAATGAAATTTCGATCTAACTCATCAGGGCTCTCGAGGTATAATATAACGTGTATTTGACGTCGCCAGGCGTCGCCTGCCCGAACACATGACAGCTCTGGGCCTAGTGTTTTGACAGTAATCTTGATGGTGTGGCACGGCATGGCCGGATAACATAACCTCGAAATTCCCGACTTCCGTGCTGAACATATTTAAAATGACACACACCAGATCATCGGTCTCAACCAACTCTGTCTCTCGAACACCATCTCCCAATGACTATCGACGCACCCGTGAACTCCAAAGATATCATTGGATTAGACGCTATAGCACCCCTCGATGACACACTATACACAATTCAACCCGCAGCAGCAGCTCTCCTTAAATCAATAACCGGTATCGCCAACGACGATCTCCTGAAGAAGCACATACTCACGGTTCAGGAAAAAGCTTACAAGGTTCGGTTTTATCGATTCCCAAATGAAAGGCATGGCGATAATATGCAATAGATCTTCCCTTATCCTTGCATCCGCACCTTCACTTTTCTGAGGTGCAATGCATTTTTTACTCATGGGATGTCTCATGCTCAGACTTTTTGTTTAGGCTTGATATATCTTCATCTCCTGCTTATGAGAAGGTCCTTCAGCTTGCCCGTGAACGGAAAGATGCTATTATGCTCGATATGGGTTGCTGCTGTGAGCATAATTGCACTATCTGATTGCCATCACAACACATGGAGCTTATCAAGTCTATAATTATAGTTGGCATTGACGTTAGAAATGTTGCAGCAGAAGGGTTTCCGGCTTCAAACATCGTGGCTTGCGATCTAAATCGAAGTAGGTCGGTTTTTCTGAAACGCATATTGTATGACGTTGCTGAAAACCAAAAAGAATTTTGGGACCTAGGTCACGAACTATTTAAATCGACCCCTGAGTCATTCCCAGCACATTTCGTGGAAGGAGACGTATTCGACCCTTCGATCCTTACCGCTTCCTTGCCTGCCTCTGTTCATTCAAAGACCTCATCTGTCAAGCTATCTGACCTGACTTCTCTGAATCCGCTACATGGACGCGTCTCTGTCGTTCACGCCCAAGCGTTTTTCCACTTGTTCGACGAAGAAAAGCAACTGCAGCTCGCTCGCTCGGTTGCAGGCTTACTTTCTCCCGAACCGGGATCCGTGATATTAGGTGCTCACGCTGGTTTGCGCGAGGGCAAAGGAATGCTATCTGGTGTTTTCTTTCAAGCCCGGCTCAGTCTATTTTGTCATTCACCCGAGACGTGGACAGCAATGTGGGACGGGGAAGTGTTTGATAAGGGAACTGTAAAGGTAAACGCCTTCTCTAGGGAATTTGTGAACTCGGAAAATAGCATAAACGTTCTTTATTGGTCGGTGGAAAGAATCTAACACCAGGGGGAATGTAATAATAGATTGGGTGATGCTGCTGTTTTCAGATACGTATGCCTTTAGATTACAAGATTTTCATATGAACGATTTGCTGTATACCCTGGGCATTGTGGACGCTTGAACAGAGATACGAAAGGTAAATTGAGTAGCAAAAGGCGACGTACTATACTACACCCTGCCATCATAACTCATCTTCCACCAAAAGCTGGTCTGATTATCTGCCCTCAACTTCAGTCCACCCCTGCTTATGCGTTACAAGCGGGATAACCGTAACATTATCATCTTTCGGTGGGCCCATCGTCCGCCAACACGGAGCGCACATGACATACGGACTCTCTCCGAGGCGGATATCTCCAACGACCGAATATACTGCTGGTACCTTTGTGCATGCTTGGCAGAGGTCGATGATGGGCGGTGTTATTTGGACTGTTAGGGGGTAACCAGATGGCAGGTCGGATGGGTGTGGTAGCCTGGCATACATTTGCGTCAGATTGGACGGTCAGAATGGGAGGCCTACACCATCATACCTAATTTGATCAACAACAATAAAATGTTCGCAATTGCCTTGGTGTAATAGCCAATAAGGCTGATTCACTCGTAACGTGAGGCTATCGAATGTAGTTTCGCTTAATGAAGTCGGCGCTTCCGATAATTGCGGCCTTTTCTTTTCAGGGATTTTTTGTATAAGTGACAATAACTTACTACGATGTCCGGTAAGCTGCGCAATATAGTTGATAAGAATCATAAACATACTCTGAATAACTTGGGTTACTTTGATTATCGCTATAAACTTGATCTTCGATGCAAACCAGGCAGGATTCGTTGTGATTAGACGCAGTGTCATTCTGCAATTCATAGGCAGCGACATCTCCATCTTCACTAGCCGTTTCTACGGGCAAATCGCTAGAGACACATGGGATGATGTGGATAAATTCCGCCAGAGTTTGCGAAGACAGAACAACATGTTGAGAGGAACGTGAAACAAAACTATACGCCCATGCAAGGCGAGTGTAGACCGTGATCGTTATAAGAGCTACGCTGAGTGTGGCAGTGGATATGGGGTTCGAACCCGGGCTTTCAGGAGAAGTCGGTGGATTATTTTGTCGTGCATGAGTAGAGTGAGTTTTGGAGTGGTCGAATAGGACGGCATTGCCCATTTGTTTCACCGACTCCAGGGCGTTGTAATCAGAATTTTTGGGAGCACGCATGAATAGCGCAGAGTCCAAGTTCAATCTATAACCAGAAATCTATCGAATGAGTGTGAAGCAATCATACGAGGACAAAAGACGAACCCCCAGCTGTTTAGGCTGATAGCATCCAATTCATCTTGCATGGCGGATAGTTCTTGAGAATGATTTGCACTGTCCCCATGGGCAGCGCGCTTGCGCTTCTTGCCTTTAGTGGCAGATAGATCGGTTTGGCCATAAAGCGCAGCGACAGATGCATCGTGATTGCGGGTGAGGTGCGCACAAAGAATCGGGTTGTTCCATGCGTTTTCGATGGTGCCTTTCAGTGCGGAGATGCTGTACTAGATCCGTTCGATGTATCTCTCTCAAGGCTAACTTGAAGCGACAACATACCTGTCAGTACATTCTGAGTCTACTGCATCTCTCTGTGCTTGACTCAATCCCATCCAAAAGGGGTTTGAGGTTAAGTCTGGTTCTAGTTCCACTGTGGACGCGTCTTCCAGGAACTTGGAGATACTGATTTGCTCCGAGGGCGGTCCAAAATGCGACTCGTTCGCACGAGCCATGTCTACGCTCATCTTGTTGAGTGTCTTGGCGCGTAACTGCGCAACAGTATCTCGAAGAACATGTAAACAGTTTTGAAGATCGGAGGATATATCATTATGTATGTTGTTTGCGTGTGTTTGATCTGGAGGCCTTTGGCAAACAACTTTAAACACCTTGACGGCACGACCCGCCATACGGTTATCGTCCAATATTGATAACTTCCAGTCAGTGGTACAAATTTGTTACTCGCATCTTTTAGGCCCGCATAGTTTCTCGCGGAAAATGAGGCCTGAGGTATATAATACCAAAATACGCTAGAGATATCCGAGAAGCACTTCGAACTGCGTTCCCAAGGTAATGACGACCCAATGATACGTATTGCAAACGGTAAGATACAAAAACTAGGAGTTTATTTCGGATTAGAACTACGGCCATACATTAAAGTTCCTATGCAGAGGTCAACCAACGGCGACACGATATTTACACTGGAATACTCACAATCATGTTAAGGTTCCCAGAAAGCAAACCTGTTGGGCAGTCTTTCAGCAAAGAGGAGCGTGATGAAAAAAAAGTGTCCTACGATTCTCCAATATACATCCATCCGGAATGTCTATCCGCTGACCTTCGTTTGCTACGACTAGAAGAAAAGATTGAGTGAAGAACATATAGAACAACAGAGGTAAGTGTTCACCTATCACAGTTCCACGAAGCGTGATCCCTCGGCCGAAATGGACATCTCCTGATACAGTGAGGTGATCCAAGTCAATGATGTTTGGTATACTTTTGAATCGAGACTGAAAATCATGGATCTAAGTAGAATGATTTGGTAAGTCCTCATACCATCCCAACTTCTTTGAGTCCTGCAGCAAGTGGAATCACCCACTTTCTTGAAATGATCACCCAATTTCACGACCGGCACGGTACCAAACATTCTAATCTCGTTCATGAGTAACTGGCCGTGTTGGATCGAGTATATATCACTCTTGATGAGGAGCAGGTCCGAGCACGACTTTACAGGAAGGAAGCGTGACCTTGGGACGTTGATGCCGTGTGCGTTTTGGAAGTGCTTGATTGCCGCCCCAGCAGCAGTTTCAAGCTAGAAGCAGAAAGGACACATCAAATTCCGATGCTTTGAAGTGAATGGATGGCTTGCTTGCCTGGATGACAGGCCGCCCATCATCTGTCACTTTGGGATTTACTATGATGTCGAGGTCCATGCCTTCGTTATCCAGGATCTTTTTCAGAGCTGAGAAACGATGTGTTAGGAATTTGTATGTATGTTCTAAATTCTCCAGACACCTTTGAGGTTGATCCAAAGATTATTCGTGTTAAAGATCTTGAACTTGCGAACTAGAAGGAAAATGTGACATGGATGATTGAAACTAAGAAGATATATACACACCAGACTTGAAGTCATCTCCGTGCTCTGGTGGGACTTGCGCGATCTCTAGCAGCCGCATTGTTCCATCATAATCAATAAGGGTACCCCCCTGCAAATCAATGAGTACCTTGAATACAACTATTTATAATGTACAGTGGTATTCTGCTTACTTTCACGTCACCTTTGGTCTTGTCTGTGACCTCCATCAGAAATTCCGTGTTCGAATCGACCATATGCTGAAGGATTTTTTGATCCACGCTGTGGTCTGATTAGTGCCTGTATCGAAATGACTGAAATTGTCACGCACGCAGCGCCTAGATTGTCAGAATTGGAGACAAAGAGGTACTCCTTCCCTGAAGCAAGCAGTTGACCGAGAACTCCGGAATGTACCAGCGAGTTATACAAATCCCCGTGCCCGGGTGGATACCAGAGCTTTTTGTCGTCGCCAGCATGCCTAGGACAGGGCTGGAGTGTTTCTTTCCAAATTCGCGGGTACCTCGACTGAGAGAACGTCGTGATGCGTATTTGACGGCTAGCATATTTCTTGATGATGCGAAGGGTATCCTCGTGCGTGTTGAAGGATGTCATAAGAATAAGTGGCACATTGGCCCGATGAGTAGCATTGAGATGCTCTACTTGTTGCACGATGAGATCGAGAAAAGTCAAGCCATCTTTGACTTCGAGGGCGCTCTTGGCTCCGGACATGCCTATATGTCCGAGATAATGAGCCATAGCCACCTACGATTCTGAGCCACACATACCCATAGAAGTACCGAGCCCACCATTGACTTTGAGTACGGCGAGTTTATGGAGGGCTTTGGGGTCGACAGTATCAGATAGATCACTGTATCGTTGGATCTGTTCGGCGGTAGGAGATTTTATACGACTCCAATCCCTTTACATCCACATGAACCGATGAGATGAGGTGAATTTGCAAGTCGGAAAAGTACATACAATTCGTTCTTCGCTTCTTTCTCGGCAAGATAGCGAGCATGGAGCTGGAAAAATGATTTTAATTCTACATCAAAAGCCTAGCATTGGGCGTATAGCCTCATCAGATCTCAGACACTGCGAATCCAGGATCGACAAACCTTCCTCGTGGTACGATCCGCGGTATGTACAATTTTATTAAGTTCATTCCGCGTGTTTTTTGACATCGAGTCGCTAGTCCTGGGCTGCCGGTTTCGACGTCGAAAACGCTGGAAATTTGCGCCTTCGAACATTGGCAAGGTCATGACTTGAATACGCAAGGACGAAAAACACAAGACGGAAAAATGAAACGAGAAACGGCGAATGTCTCAGATAGAAATACGCCGCGACCAGAAACACGCCTTTCCTGCGAGGCTTTTATTTGCGATTACCAACAAGCTTGACTGCTGCGAGCGGCTCACAATGATGTCTGTAGGGTTAAAGATCGGCGGAAACGAAATATGGCAGTTCTGGAGCACAAGGGTTGACGGAGCAAGGGAAAGGGTGATGCGACGAACGTTTCAACATACCTTGAATAATACGAGTGGCCTCACTGGTGTCTATCATGGAATATAACTTGAGAGAGAACCCACGTACCGCGCAATCAACCAAGCCTATGCTGTTACTAATGCTATTGGGGCACCATATCCCTAAAAGAGATCACAAATAGTACACGGAGGGGTATGGCACCCATTCGCCCACAAAGTACAGAGTACTAAGTAGGATTCATTGAACGGCCATCGTGGTGTAGGCGTGTCTGAACTTTACGCGGCAACCACATAATTGCCCGCACATTTTGTCAGAAATTGTAGAGATATTCGCGGATTCATTTGAGAGAATTTACAGAAAGCACTGTAGAGCGAGTTTAGTTGCAATCGATTGGACAGTGACATCCAAAAGAATAATCATTCAGTTTGTTATGAAGGAATGAGCAGAGATGCGTTGTGCCACAGCTGGAGTCGGGATCTACCGAGCTGAGCTCGAATGATCCAAACTTTGATTTTCAGTAGTATCATCAAAACCTTGTCCCGACCTCAAGACTCCCATCCTCAAGACTATCCGACATGGGTGAGCATCCTTTCCCAGTATTTCAAAGTGATAAAGGTTATTTAATGTGTTTCGTCCGATCTATTTGCATTGTCTACCAGGTATTTCGCGCACATCTCGGCACAAACGGTCTGCGACTGGCGCACAGCGCGCACATTATCGCAAGAAGAGAAAGTTCGAGCTCGGCCGTCAACCTGCAAACACCAAACTTGGTGCTAAGCGTATCCATACTGTTCGCGTCCGGGGTGGAAACCTTAAATACCGCGCTCTCCGTCTCGATTCCGGTAACTTTGCATGGGCCTCTGAGTCTATAACGAGGAAGACTCGTCTTATTGGTGTTGTGAGCCCTCCTTCTTGACCAAAGAGACCGCTATGGTAGCCGGAAGACATTTAACCTATGGTATAGGTGTACAATGCATCCAATAACGAGCTTGTTCGCACAAACACTCTCGTCAAGAGTGCCATCATCCAGATCGATGCTACTCCTTTCAGACAGTGGTACGAATCTCATGTAAGTGTTTGTTCTGAAATAATCGCAAAATCGCATAGGCTAATTGTGGATCCAAGTATGCCCAACCCATCACCAAGAAAGGTGCCAAGGCACAGGCTGCTGCTGCTGCTTCTGCGAATGACGAAGAGAAAAAACAATCCAACCATGTGAAGCGCGTTCTAGAGGAGAGGAAGAAGGGTATGCACGCAGCTTTTGCTAAATATGCCCTTTATTAATTATGGCTGTAGAGGCTAAAATTGATCCTCTGCTCGAGTCGCAATTCGCTGCAGGTCGTCTGTATGCTGCCATTGCCAGCCGACCAGGGCAATCGGGTCGTTGCGACGGCTATATCCTTGAAGGGAAGGAGTTGGAGGTACGTGAAACGAATAAACCAGAGGCCGAAATAGTGGCTTATGGCACAATAGTTCTACCTTAGGAAACTCAGATCCGGCAAACAGAAGCACGCACACAACGCATAAGAGCTGCGATTGTTTGCTTTCTCTACGATTCTTCTGGTGCCCCGTTTCCTTGGGACGCCACTAGAGCCTGTGGATTCCAGAGGACATGGTTGGTGAAAAAAAATCAGGAACTCGGTAGTGCTCTAGTGTATGACGACCATGTTATCTTAAGCTCATGCAATCTCATTCCATGTCCCATCATATTGATAGCTACATACGTGCGCATGAAATCCTTCTATCTTAGCCCTTGGCTTGAGTGCCTCGGAATTTGTGCTATCGGCGGTGTGAAAGTGTTGATCTATAAGTATTAGCTAATCGGGGGATTGTATCGCAGTGCCGTAAAGAGCGAATGCAGTTCTTCACCCTTGCTCCTTCCCTCCGCATTTGCGTCAGTCCTCTGTTCGTGTCACAATTCTTGTTCTTTCCTTTTTCCCTTTTCCCTCTTTCCCTCTAGTTTATCGTTGCCTTTGTGGCAGCCAGTTAAATGCCACAGGCAGCCTCAGCAACGGAGCCAGAACCACTGTCCGTGGCTAGAGGGGTCCCATTGACATGGCGCCCAACGAAAATCATGAACATGCGCGACTTGTCCAAGGACGACGACTTTCTCAGTCATCTTTTGGTTGAAAAACTTGGCACAGGTGACGTTCCGTTGTTGGTGCACAAAATGGACCCTTCGCGCAGGCTGCCAAAGACAACCGCGGAGGATCTCATGGCCATCGTACGACGCGTGAGTACTTGAGCTGATGTTCAAGACATATACTCAGGCTTTGTCCGTGTGTCTCTTTTTCTGTTGTATAATGCAACTCGTAACTTAGCTTGTCGCCTCAAAAGCTGGCCCGCAGAATGCCTTTCGTCAGGCTGTGGACGAGTTACTTGCGTTAGTCGTTAGTCGTGCGCGCTGAGCTTTTACTTAGCGATAAAATACTTTCCTAGTCTCCCATCCGTTCGTTACTACCTCAAACCTTACACTCAGAAACAGATCAACGCGTTTGCCACGTGTGTTCACTACCGTGCTCGCTTGTCATGCATCTCGCTAATTCTACTCTCTGCAGACACGCATCGCGATATTTTGAGCTGTACAATCCTGCAGGGTTCATAGAAATTGCCCACACGTCTAGATACTCTCATCGAACAGGCAAATCGGAGTTGTGCATTCTCGCCACGAGACCTCTGGCCGCCGGATTGGTGATTACGGAACTCAAGGGATCTATGGCTCACCTGTCCAATGAGGAAGACAAGGAACTCAAGCGAACCGATTTGCGAAATATCGACATCCGGCGTGATTTCAGTGTTATACATTCCCGTCAGATGAAAAAGAACCATCTATTTTTGGGGCCAGCTCGTTTCGTCAATGTAAGCATGTATCTTGATTTTATCGTTCTATTGCTTTAACATGCACAGCATGATTGCGAGCACAACTGCGAGCTTTTTCGGGAAGGCAAATACATCACTTTTCGTGTCTTGCGGCCGATCGCGGTTGGTGAAGAAATCACTGCCCATTACGGCGATGGTTACTGTGTGTGCTGAATTGCACTTTCATCACCGCATTTTCCTAACGATTTTATCCACAGTTGGCCGAAATAACCGGCATTGCCTATGCGAGACCTGCGAGAAGAACGGCAGAGGGGGCTATGCTCCAGATCACACCGACGCTGATGCAGGACCAGGCGTTGATATAGGACCTGGGCGTTCCGAAGATGACGATAGCGAACTGGAGGAAGTGGCAGTTGCGGTCAACATTAATGAGAGGCGGACACGTCGTGGGGTATATGCGTCCGTTGAGGAAGGGGATGTTGATTCGGATGAAAGTGGGGACGAAGGAAGGGAATCTAACAGGCCACTTGCGAACGCTGCAGATGTCGACATCGACATCGATATGGAGACAGGCGGGGAAACATCTAGCTCGTTTGCACCTGGAAAGACTCGGGAATCGTCCACCTTATCCGCCATTTCTCGCAATCTTGGCCTCATGACTCCCGAGCCTGATAGCCGATCGTCACCTATGTCGGTTACTCCTTTGAGCAACTCCAAAGGATCGTCGCGAGAACGCAGCAAAACTTCGTTCAAGTCAATCATTTCGACTCGCCACCAGAAACTCACCGCTTCGGCAACTCCAGAAGTTACCCCACAGCCTGGAAGATCATCAACCTCTGCTCATCACGCTTCAGCAAGTGCTCGAGAGAGTAGCAGTCGCTTGCCAACCCCTTTTGTTGGAAAGGGGAAAGGAAAGGACCTGGCAACTATAAAGGATGAACCTGAGGCACGAATTCTGCGCGCTCGACCTTCCTTGGCTGTGGACAAGACTGATGTGCTGGAGATTCGCAAACCGGACATTTTGCGAGGGGACGATGGTCTCCCACTGCCCACCTGTGCTACATGTTCAAACGTCCTGCCTGTCATCTCTGTCGATTCCAAGGTGGTATGGGGACTAGATCTGGACAATGAGCGCCAGTGTGGAAAGAAACGCAAAGATAAACAAAACTGCCCGAGGTCAGTTGTCCTTTAAACATAAGCTGGTGATATATTTGGAGTTGACCGTTGCTGCATATCGCCAGATGTATGCGGCATTTTGCAATTTATGGCCAACTTTGGCCGGCGCGAATTCCATCCCAGGCTGCAGCAAGCTCCACCAACAGTCATCGCGAGGAAACAGAAATTTCTTCAAGACGTCCTTATAATAAAAATCCACCCGCTCTGGAGCGCAAACATGCTGCAGGCGCAGACGAACGACCAGCAAAGAAACGCAAAATCGACCATGCGCCTAAAGTTGAGATGTCTAAAAAAGCAAAGGAAATTTTGGCCATACCTCCAAAGCGCAAGCGAGGACGACCGCGCAAGTATCCTATCGAGGAGGTGGAGCCGCCCAAACGCAAGAGGGGCAGACCCCGTCTTACTTCGCCCGTTCTCGCCAAGAGGAGAGAGAAATTGCAGAAAGAGCGTGCACAATCTGTTGCATCGTCGAGGAATTCCAAGAGCCTCAAACCAAAATCTCTGGCTGTACAAACGCAGCCACGGGATTCTAATGGCAGGTTTGGGAAAAAAGCAGAGACCAACGGAAGATTTGTACGAAAGAAAGTCACCTCTCTTCGAAGCAGCATCACGCGAGCTCAGAGAGCGATACAAAGATCAAAGGTGAAATCGTGGTTGGCCGACAAAGATGGAGATAGGGAGCTCAAAGAAGAAGAAAAAGAAGAAATTGATCTGTCACTCGCCCCTAGCAAAAAACGGTCAGCATCCAAATCTCCCGACCCTTTACGTCCCGTCAAGAGGTTACGTGGAAGAGCATATGTTGTGGAGGAAATCGAGGAAACGATTCCCTTCAATCCCCCCGTCTCTGCTGGGACATCCGCGCTGACATTTAGAGGAGTTGGTGGCAGTCTTCTTTGTCACCCAAACCCCACAAATTATGCTCGCCGAAAGTGGGCTCCTGTACCCGTTAACGAACCTTCGCCAAAAGAAGAGGAAGAAGCCGACAGCGGCAGCTTTTTCCGTGCTTCAGAGACTGAAAGTGATGGCCCTGTTACACCAGAAGACCACACCACGTTACCCGTCATTTCCTCACCTCTCACCAAAGACAAGCTCGTAGATGGTTCCAGAGAAGATACATTAACTCGATCTGGATCTCGGCCCACATTTGTGCCGCCCGCTGCTGTTTTTCCTTTTAAGCCTTCTCCTGCCAATTTTGCTAGACGTCGTTGGTCTTCGCTGTCTAGATCTCCTCTCGAAGGTGGCTCTGTCACTCGTCGCAGCGAACGACTGAAACCGAGGGACTTGGAAGATAATTTAAGTGACCACGAAACTTATTCGGTTGAGGCCCCAATTATAGTAGTAGCTTCGGGACGCTTAGCACAACGCGTGACTGTACCACCCTCTGATCGACACACGAAGTCTGGACATATATCTCGCAGTGATTTGGGCGATCCTGATATGAATGTGAGTTTTTTTTGCGTCATAACCCCATAGTCATTCAAAATACCATCGCTTTGTAGGTTCGTACACCAACCCCCAGCCGTCACGATCCCTTCCATGCTGAAGAGGTCCTTGATAATAATCAATCTGATCGTGGTCAATATGATTCCCATATTGATGATAGTCGATCGTCGCACCGCAAGGATCAGCTGCCATCCGGTCTTCGTGGCACATACACAGCAGAACTTCCTGCCGTAGTTCCATGGAAAAACGCTTTCGCTACCCCCATGTCGCAGTACCTTCGCAAGTCTGCCTCTTTCCATGACGACAAACCATCATCACCCGCTCAACTCGTTGATGCTGGATGGGAGACATCATCTGATGTATCCTCGGATTAAATGTGTCCGATTGTAACTTATATCATGGTATTTTCGATTCGCTTTAGTGACTTGTCCTGATGAATTTATGTGTAAAGTAACTTTATTGTATTATCCTCCTTATTCTCAGTCGTTCCTCACTGATCTGGTAGGGTTTTAGAAATGTTCAATACAATCATTGTAACGGTGCTTTCTGCATCTTTACTGCCAACGAAGACAATTCCACGTCATGGTATGGTGATATGTAGATGGATTCGAGTCGTCGGGCTTCCCAATCAAAGCTACCCAATTCAAAAGAGTTGGTTTCGCTCCTAAATGAAATAGCTGTCCCTAGGAAGACCTGAACTTCCGGCTTCGCAGTGACACGGCCGCAATGTGATGACTTAACCACTAATTGACAAGGACGACGAGCACTTCCATTTCCTTGCTGCAGCATAATTCCCTCAAAGACAGGTCCGAAAGGCGATAAAGACAATCACATGGATGATAACTACAAGATCTGCTCGGGAAAATATACAACAGCCATATAGAACGTGTTGCTTGCTTAAGGTATTCCACCCACTTTTTATTTCAATGGCAGTGGTATAAGTATTTGAATTACAATTCAGCCTTCACGCGTCACGACACTTGTCGGTTGGAGAGCGGGATTCTGCTAAGATGAAGTTCGTATGACAGCCGCAACAGCACCGACACATCGGTGCAAATATGTACTACACGATTCAGTTCAGATTGCCGAATTGCACTACGCTGTATTGCTTGTTTTTATTTACCGTCAATGATCGCTATCGAAAGAAAACGAGGGAAATGGTAGTTGAAGTAGGTGAGGATCGCTTATTTGAAAAAAATTGGTGATCCTATGCGTTGATAACATTACTGTGGCCAAGACATGAAGCTTGAAGTCAATATACGCGGTCATGTAGCAATATGATGTTTTCGCAGCCGAAATTCATATGGTTGTTGAAAAACTTCTCAATTAAGAAACAATACCTATCTATACGGAATGGGCTTGATTTGCTTACACTATGATTGTCCATCTGGTTTCAGTGAGCTACGACCAGCTCGAAGAATCTCATCCGTCGATAAGAGGTTTACGGCGATAACAGAACTGATGATCCTCGTCAGCATAACACCACTTTCGAATCGTCAGTCAAATCTCACCATGAATGAAGCATTTGCCTCTTGACCCGATAATTGTCCCATATGCCTTCAACGGTTGGATCAAACGGCTCACCAGATTCGAGATCGAGCCCAACAGTATTGCCATCCGCTTGTTCATCCTTAAAATGATTCCAATATCAGTAGGAGATCCACGATTCAATAAACTGCACGCACTTGTAATGCCACTACGACATCCTGAACATCAAATCCACCGTTTTGCGCAAGCGTCTTGGGAATGATCAAGAGGGCATCTGCATAAGCTTGTACACCCATTTTGACTCGTCCTTTCGCAGACTTCTTGACAGGGCCGCTTAGATGCGCTGCGCACGATACCTCAAATGCCCCTGCACCCGGAATGAGACAATTATCCTCCAGTGCATTCTTCACCGCACGCAAACCATCACGGAGAGCATCTTGGATCTGTTGTGTGGTGTGCGCATTTGGACCTTTGATGAGTAAGGTAACGCTTTTTGGTTGCTTCACGTCTTCCACAAAAGTATATTTTTCCTCCCCCAAAGTGTGCTCATAAACAAGCCCGGCCCAACCGAGAATATCAGGAGTGAGGTCATCGACGGAATTTTGGGCTTCACCACCGCATATGAGTTGTAGGCTGTGAATGAAATGTCAACTTTTGACAGGAATTACGTGAGGGTACGCCAGTATTACCGTTCCATGTTGCGTCGTTTCGCTCTGCGGAGAGCAAAAATGCCATTTTTCGCGAGAATATCGAGACTTAGAGGATCGATACCCTTTTGATTGATGAGCACGAAATTCTTCTGTTTTTCTTTACCGCCAACAGCTTGATCGCAAACCAGATTCTTCAGTTCCACAACCTTTTTCACCTTGGCATCGACGAAACGCCTCTCGGATTCCACGAGCTTCTCGCGCTGTTCAGCCGAGGAATAAAAGAATCCGGAATTAACCTCACTGTGATTGTGAGTTTAGAGTTTTGAACAGCGGACCTAAACTTACGTCTTCTCGTACTCCAAGCTCACATTTAACGTCAAGATATAGGCATTCTCGACGCGTTTTGGCATGTCTGGATGCCTCGCTCCATGATCCATTACTAAGCCGCGCACAAGCTGAGTTTCGGAAGCTGTTCTATGCTGCATCTTCATGATTTCTACCATGTGTAGATCAATGGGATCACGCCAGGGATCTTTTGCATCTGCAGTAAAATTTTAGCGCGCTGACCCTGGTTCCTACATGAAAGACGTGCCTTTTGGGGGAGGTGGGGGCCTGATGGTCAGCACGGCGTCCACTACATCAGCTGCGAGCTGCTTGGCCAAAGACGCGTGCAGTTTCGTGGCGAGTGAAGTGTAAGCGACGTTGATTAGGGTTGGTCGATCCAATTTTGAGGACTGCTTGAACGTGTCCAGGAACTATCCGTATGCGCATCAACTTTGGACTTTACGGAAGTGAAGAAATGACGAACCGCTAACGCCTCTTTTTTCGCTAGATCGAAACCTTCAGCGATGACGGTAGGATGTACGCCTTCAGAGATATAGCGATCGGCTTGTTTCAACAGTTCTCCGACAAGTAGTACTACTGAGGTAGTGCCATCTCCGACTTGATCGTCTTGCGCAACTGCAGTGCGAGCGATCATAGCGGCAGTCGGATTTTGTATTTGCATCTCTGACAACAGCACCTTTCCGTCCTTGGTCATCTTGATCTGACCAGAGCCGTCAACTAACATTTTTAGAGTACCTCTCGGGCCTAAGAAAGGTCGATCAAATACTCGTTTTTCGCAGATGCGATGCAATGCTAACCGAGATTACTCTTCACGACACTGGCAAGACCCATCGCGCCAGCAGTATTGACCTATACGATTGTCGGTTCTAAGCGAAAAAAAATGAGAAAGAAAGTGATCAATACCTGCAAAGCAGCAGCCCTTCTTACGCTCTCAGCTTTTGGATTGATGAGCTCGATGCTGGAAGACATGATGGAAAGCAATAGAGCCGTAATAAATAAACGACCAGCCACTGTTTAATCGCTCAAGACACGGTAGCGGAGTGTCAATAACAATCAATGATCCAAATCGGAACCTTGCTTAACTTTTCTATGAACCTCAACCATCTCATTTCTCAATGCCTGCACCTGGGGCCGACTTTGGGGCTGCAGGTTTGCGTGCTGTAGTATCAGGAAACAACGTGCTATCTATCTACCCGCCATGGAACTACGGAAGGATGCAGGTACGATTCAGAGCTCTTATAATGCCTCACAGATTTTGCTTTCTCCTACAGAAAATCCGGTAAATTCGACATCTTTACTACCCAAGAACTACTACTATTCTCTCCATGGCATCGTCTCAAAAAATTCCTGGTGCGCCGCTCTCGAACACTTCCCAAAATGACTCTTTTTGTGGCGGTACCGGACGCGTGAGTTTGAGTTTAGCATTCATCATTGATTTCACATCGAATATGTCCCTTTAGAAATCCAAGAACGCTCCACCGCCACTTTATGCTCGGACTGAGCTCTCATTTGATCGTGTTCCGACGCGACCACCAACCCAGCCGCGGAAGAGGAAGCCTGCAGAGCCCACTACTCCCGCGTTCACTTTTTCCCCTTCGCAGCCCAAGATACAATCCGGCCTACAAGATCCCGAAATCCGAACACCCATCATGCCTCGCACTGTCTCTGTTCACGAATCATCTCAGGCTTACTTATCACCTGAATCACATGGCCATCTTCCAGAAGAATCCAAGGACTACCCTGCCCCAAAGCGCCTGCGACCTCTCACACATCATAGTGAAATCTCACCATCGGCAATTCATTCCATCCCCGTACATACTAGCCCCGTGCACTCCAGTCCTTCCGCTGCGTCCCATCCATATCGCGCCAGTACAGAACACCCTTATGCTACGGCGTCGGTCAGCCCCTCATCATCCTCAAGCCAGTACTCTCCCGTAGATTATCGGGCCGCAGATCACTACTATCCCAACACTTCTACCAGTTCATCCAGTCCCAGCCAATACTCTCCAGCGGATTTTCTAGCTGGAGCAGAATACCACTATACCCACCCCTCTCCAGCTAGCTCATCCGGTTCCAGCCAGTACTCTCCGGCAGATTCAACTCACAGCTATCCCGTGCCCGTCCAGATCTACAATTCACAGCAGTATCAGGAAGATGTGAATACTGAGAATTGCAACCAATATTTTTTAGATTCTCGCCTGCAGTACCCCATTGAACAAGGAAGATATTCATTTTCTCAAGGAGACATGCCTTCTCCTTATCCGCTACCACTTGGCCCACCTCGCTACTCCTTTTCCAGTGAAACAGAAGTAATGGCTCTCCATGCTCCAGTCCAGCATCGAATGGAATATTCCCCTAATATTGCCCAGACACATGGTAATCTAGAGAAATATTGAGTAGAAGATTGCGTGTTTCACTCTGCGCAGGCGCAGTGTTTACATTCACCCCCTGTTATATAGTAACTATGGGCATTATAGCCCATCATACCCTAATACTTGTCTCCGTTAGCTGTGCGACTTGTGCCAATGTAAATAGATCTGTGCATCCATTCTAAATTTTCTTGACCCAAACATATCGTCATCCGGTTATGCTACCATGGGTAATTATATTACAGCATCATCTGGTGACTTCGTTTCTCGGCTTGGTTTCATATAGAAGGTTGGTATTTGTCTCCTTCGAACTTTGAAGTTTGCGCCATTATAATGTCCAAGCCATCATTGAATCCGAAGGCTCTTGCCAATCAACCAAGTTCTGAGGAACATTATCAAAGGACATTGACGCGGGTCAATCAAATCCAGTCCCACCTGTCAAATGCCCCACGTAGTCAACGCCTGCAAGGCAAGACTTGTATCATTACTGGTGTGGGATCTCTACATGGGATAGGGTATCCACAATTCGTCGTTCGTTGTTTGATCAATGCTGACTGGTACCCAGGCGAGCCTCAGCTCTGCTTTTTGCCCATGAAGGTACGTTTAACGAGCAACGCATCTTGGAAATTAGGGAGAACGACAACTTGGATGTATCCAGGTGCACACCATCTCTACCTGCTGGATTTTTCTGGGGAAAACCTTCCGGATCTCAAAGCGACCATTCAGAAAGCATACCCCGATGTGAAGGTTTGGGGCTCCCCACGATTGTTCCTGTTCATTCACTGAAAAATGATGCTCAGGTGACCACTCTACAAGCTGACGCAGCTGACGACTCAGCCATATCAAACCTGTGCAGCCAGGCTCTCAAGGAAGAAGGCCGCCTAGATGTCTTCTTTGCAAATGTGCGTCCTATTTGCGATTAGACGACTGGGCACCTCGTTGCTCATCATGACCACGATTTCGATCTGTGTACGACCAGGCTGGATTCGCAAGCAGTGATTCTCTTTCAAATATAACAGCCGAAGGCTTCATGGAGAGCATGCGAGTGAACACGTTGTCGTACGTTATCTTGCTAGCTCTCGACTTGACGTGTTATGAGTGTCGTTCAGCTGTTTTCTCGCTGTCAAATATGGCTCGGAGGCCATGGTGAAAGTTAACCCCTCCAGAGGTAAACATTTGAGCGGCGGGAGTATCATTCTGACTGCATCTGGTATGTCTTGATTCCTGTGTATAAACTGATGTCTGAATTACTACTAGTCGCTGGTTTACGTTCTGGAGCGGGCACGGTTGATTGTAGGCTCTCTCAGTGTGTATGATTCCTACCTGACTTAACTCACATATTGCAGATAGTGCAAGCAAAGCAGCGCAAGTGATCGCATAGTTTAAAAAAGATCACACAATGACATCTTCCTTAGAGTCAATTCGATAGCGAAGACCAGCGTATATCAGCTTCAAAAGACCGACATTCGGGTCAATTCAATCTGCCCAGGCTTAATTGAAACAAATATGACAAAAGACATGTTTGACTTTGCTCGCCAACGAGGTAACGGTGGTAAACTAGGACAGCTTAACCCAATGGGTCGTTTTGGTGTCGCCCAAGGTAATTTCGCTGGCCATACTAGATGATGTACATCGGTTAATATGTTTTTACTCGTAGAAATTGCGCAGATGGCTCTGTTTTTGGCTTCTGGTGAGATTTTGCGAATATTTCATCTACACCCCGCCTCAATTGTTCTCTAGACGAAGCCAGCTACGTGAATGGTCAGAATATTGCGGTCGACGGAGGACTATCTTCCTCTCATCCCGTTGTTCCCGGGAGATGGGCGTGACACTCGTTCAGTACTGTTTCCGATGTTGTAAATGTATGCTTAAGATCTCTTACAGTAAGATCCATTCATACTTGCCGGTGGGTCCATTCAGGGTTCGGTGGGGCGACTCCGCGGTTTCGACATTCGCGGAGTTATATCAACTTACTGTAACATATATTCCATCATGGCTGAAGCGCAAATGAATCAGTAGATCTCGGGAGACATTGAATCGAAATGCATATGTAATAGAGTTATGATAAACTTCAGCAGGGATGATTGACGCACGTCATACCTCGAGTCGGGACTGTCGCATCAGCTGACAGTATATTGTTCGGAGCCTTCACAGGTATACAGAATTATAGGCGAAACAGAATGGATGCCCGGCATATATTTCGGCATTGAATGCGAAGAAACGAGTAACTGAAAATCTTTGTAGCGGGGGGCAAGGCGCTGGATTAGCACCTCTGCGCTCGTATAAAACGATCAGTTGTTGTCTATTTCGATTGATTTGAGAGATACATATGGTTTGGTAGGCTGTGATATTGTGGTGTCTGGTCACTCAATACGTTCTTGCTGTCTGAATTGAAGATAATCGCGTGTCAATGGTCTTTGGACAAAGTGCTCTCTTTGCAGGACTCCGAGTCGGGTTAGCTTATAAGAACGCGCCAGTACCGGATAATGTTGGAGTCCATGCATGATCTTTTAATAATAATATAAGAACCCAAAAGCATTACGGTCAAACATTCCAATTAACGTACAAAATACTCAATAAGTGACCGGTTGGCGGAAGCGCATTATACACGGAGTTCTCCCACCACGCTACAACACCTTCGCCCAAATAGTACACGAACTGCAGATCCATGGAACACCTTTCCAGCCGCTAACAGATCCTACACTGTGATGGAACTCAATAGAACGGTCCCGGATTCTCGGAAAGATACTGCAGTCCTTGAGGAAATAGTGAGTGAAAAGTCCGAACAGAACTGGAAGGGAAACTCGGCTTACTGTCTTGATCATCTCTCGATCAGGAGTGAAAAATCCAGTAATACTCGTGCAAAATGGACGCGCAGTCGATCTACACTGCGTCATGGACAACCAACTAACCTAGTAATAGGCGACGAATTGAAACATACTCGCGCCGGCTCGATGGCCACAACGCGCTTCGAAAGTCGCAGAGATATCTGCAGCAACACGAGCGTTTTGTGTTCCAAACTTCCAATGGCTCATTCGTTTGACTCTACAATTGCGGATCACTTTCCATGATTTCATTTCCTGTTCAAGTTGAGTACGGTGAGTTGACTCTAAGATTGTACATCACAAGAAACAGAGAAGGCGTAGTGGCTTAACACGCTGATGACTTCACCGTGGTCAAAACCCTCTTCCATTCCCATGGTATGTACTTCTGCTCTGACTTATGAAAACATAAGTTTTTGCATGGTAGTACATATGGGATGGAAGCGATTTGACCACGACGCAGTGGACCAGGGTTATGGGACATCCAGCAGACAATGAAAAGGAGGAATCCCTCCTCCAACCCACTATATATTTGAAGATGATCCAGAAGCCGTATAGAACGATAATCGCAAAGAACTCACCGCTGCTTCCCTCAGAGTCGCCTGCGAAGCTATTGGATTTGGAACGACGCGCTTCCTCCCATTTGATTGGCGGCAATATATAGAGTTTTGCAGCCGCAGAATCATGTTAGGCAGAAGAAAAATCCAATTAGCATCTTCTTGGCCCTCGATGGACGGTCAAGATGAGGCCGAGATGAAGTCCCAGTGAAGTTTGGAGCGGCTAGCTCCATTGTGAACCACCTCCCAATGGTATGTGCAGGTACAATCATAGACTCCGGGCCTACTGCTTATTTATTGCCACGGCTGTGAAGATATAGGAATTCCGGTTTCTTCTCGTTATGATTGGTGTCATATTTCCACCAACAAACCAGTTTCGGGGGGTCGGAGATGTGCGAGTTCGATTGGAACATCATGAGTCAAGGTTTGTGTATACCAGCCTCGCGTTTCATTTAGAAGATGACAATATGATGAGGCTTATCCTTTCCAGTAGCCTGGGGTCGATGATGGCTAGGGCACGGTCTGATGAAACCTGGTTGGAACTCAAGCTGGTTTGGAACGGCACCAATCGGTCGGCCTGACTTAGTATTTGTTTCTGTTTAGCAGAAAGCGGGTCTCTCAGTTTGTATCCTCGCCGTGGAAGATCGATCGGTTTGCCCTAGAGTGCGGTCTCGCCCCCAACAGCCCTTCCTTTGATGCCACTAATTCCCCTTGTATCGTTGGCCGCAAACAACCCTATGCATGTCGGACAATTTTCGGACGACGATTGTATTTTTTCAACCCAAGGAGCGCAAGTCTTTGGATATTATACAAGGTGCCGTCGTGGGGGCTCTTTTGAGGCAGCTCCACGCCCTGATAACTGGTGACCAGCCTAACTTTCACAATACTAACTGCTCCCAGATCCATGAATAGGACAAAACGTGTAAGTACTATGTCTTGGTCCATGACACTCCCCGTTTTAGTGCTCCTTCTATAGAGATTCGGGGGCACAGAGGAATTACACCACTTGCGGCATGTATCATTATGCTCACGGAGTATGGTAAAGATGCTTTCCGATATCGAAACAAGAATTGGGGCCCTCGGCGTAATTCTGCCGTTTGTAACTCTGATCGCCGTACATCTTCTTCAAACAAAGTTCATTCGAAATCATCATACCTCGACCTAGCACGAGCGTTCAGGGGATCTACATGCGTTTTCCCAGCTCGGTCAATCATGGAACAACGAAACAGAAGGGTGTTGTCACTGGGATCTAATTGTGGAGCATTTGAATTCGTAGCGTATGTCGGGCTTTCCGTCGACCACACTGAAGTACTGCAGGCTTCGTGTTGTACACTCCGCGATAAATTGTGTTTAGCGATTACTGGACGACACGTTCTCTACCAAGACAACTGATATGTCAATATTTCTGAATTATTCAAATGATTCATAAAGATTAAGGTCAATCCTCGAACCTTCAGCAATTTCCTGCACATTTCACGACTCACATCGACTCGGAAACCGGCCACATTCACCAATTCAACGTTCACAGTTGCCGTACCACTAAGATAATCGACCATAGCACAACTTCCGTAGGTTGAAGATGAGTGGTTCGAGAAATTTAATCACAAGGAACGGGGTATATGGACGGAAGTGCACATCAATTTTCTAAGCATGCGTCATGGGCGAGGATGTTTGAATTCACAACTTCAAAGCTTCACCCTCGGCGAATGTCGTGACAGCGGACTTAGTTTTAATAAGCGGAAGTCAGCTCTGTGTTCGCGGAGTTCTGCTCTGCCTAATTGAGTGCGTTTCTAGGATGAAAGATGTTTGAGGCAAGTACCAGTGAACTGAATCAGTGACGAACTCGCTGAGGGGGATGATCCAAAATGCGCCTGAATGCGCAAGGGGAGGTCAGTCATGAAAATTATGGTTTAAAGTGCATTATTATCGATCTGTGAACCATACAGTCGCCAGTTCAACGTGGGACAGCGTGTTTCATTACAGAGGTGTGCTCAACCGCGCTGACCGGCATTTTTCCTTCTCTAGGTGTATTTTTCTCCTGAGTGTTGAAGCCAATGGACTCGCATCACCGTAGGAAGCTATTTCTTCCTTTCCTAGGCTGTGCGATTGACATGTCAAGAAGCCCTTCTTTGCCTGTCACGGTGATGCCAAGGAGCCTCTGGGAGTCAATACTTGTGCGTATAGCACAAATCGACTCCAAACCCCTCATAAAACTGCAAAGGTCCACCTGGTGACACTCGCATCAGACGGGCCTTCTTGGCGAATTCAAAGAGTATTCCAGTCCTGGCCCATATAGCTGTCAATTCGACGAACGGTACCAACATAAGGCGTTTGCTCCACCTTGCAAATGTTCTTCTGCCCACGAATATGTTGCTGTTTGAAAATATGCATTTGGAGATTTGAATAGATAAGCAGCGCCCTTCCTTTCATGTAACTGATCATAACGGCCATCAGAACCGCTCCCATGGCTTTTAGAAGCGGGTATGGTTGTAAATTCTTCGACAACCTGCGGGAAAAGGATTTGGCATCATATCGATGATGTGCAGCCTGGGTTGAAGGATATCGAGATCTGTCGAGTGAATGCGCGCAGAGAAAGTCCAGCCTGTGGAATAACAGGCAATGAATCGACAGCCAGATATGGGAGAACTCAGCTGTGAATTTGGATCCACATTCCCACTACCGTAGCAGGGACAAACTCCTAAAGAATGATACTCTATTTTGTTGATGGACCCGTGCCCTTCAAATCCTTCAAGCTTCAAGGTTGAAATAAGTTTGCAGTATAACCATGGCTCCAGGGAGAGACTTTGAATGATTTTCATTGAGGAAGATGTGCAATTGTACGTACAAAAGTGATTTACAGCCACACATAAGTCCAATCCGCCGGCAGTTGACGGAACTATAACAGCCTGAGTGAGGTAAACGAATGCTAATAATCTAGCGATTTCTTCCTTGTCCTGGTTCGCACCCATCGAATGGCCTTGCTTCATCCATACTATCTAAACGGATATTCTGCGAATTATCTTCAGATAAGAACTTATATGGACTAGCATTTGCTATTCGCTTTTTTCAAGGTACAAATGAGCTCACCCCCGATCGTATGCCGCCCACCCAAACTGCATGTCCATTTGGGCAGGGCATATGTTTGGTCCAAAATGACATGTATATTCAATCCCTGACGGAAAAAAGGTGCGCTACACAGTCAATCATTCAATGAATCATCGCCCTGTTTGCCTATATTGGGTGTGAATCTCCGCCGAGGTGACAAGGGCAGAGCAGATGCTGTTATTGCTTTGGTGCTCGCAAAGCACTGCACCATGGTCTGGAGCTTCTTCCATTCCCATGGTATGTACTGGGACGGTAGCCTTTGAATGCGGGCATATGTCTGAAGTACAAATGGGAAGGAAGTGCGCCAGACCAAGGATAAGTATTCGCGCGCTCCATCGCTATAACAATTACACCGTGCCTCGGCATGCCCATAGTCACGACGACGATGTGCCATAGCAGATATATCTGGCGATCTTGAGCAGCTTCAAGCAATGGTAATACTCACCTGTTTCGTCGGTTCCTGCTGGACGCCGATGGACAATCACGATGATTATTCAAATCATTCGATCCAACCCGACAATCAGAACCGCCAACTTGCTATAGAGCCTGGACACAAAAAGACACAAGCGCAGGTGCCTTTTATATTTATGGCGGATACAGCTGGCCTGATGAAGGAAAAATGAACTGAAATTGTGGAGGAAGAATCGCTGAACGCAATGGAAAGGATAAGTCATGGCTTTTATATGCCACCGGGTTATTGTGGAGTGTCTTGGATAATTCCAAAACCAAGCCATTTATCGCCTGAATTCGCACCGGCTTCTGATGGATTGCCACATCACCCCGACTTGTCAGGAAAACCTCGAGGTTTGGATCGATTGCCGCATCTCAGATTTTGCCTCGCAAACCTTTTTCGTGGCATATTTGACGAAAAAACCCCTCGTTTCTCTCGATCATGTGTACGACTGCCCGAAAAACGTCTCTTGAAACACTACTCTCCTTCAAGCCAAGTTCCTGGAACAGAATTCTACCGCAACCTCATGTCCCCCACGCTGGACTCGGACACTAATTTTTGTTGGGCAACTGCTTTTCCCTCCCAATACGGCTGCGGTCGGACTTTGTCTCGAGGCTTTCTTTAGCGCGGTTTCCACGACATAACCGCAATCTTTCAGCTCAAAGATTCTGGCTCTTTATTAAATGGACGTGTCAGCAAAAAATACACCGGTTCGCGGATCCGAAGTGTTTAAGCAAGATGTTTCTTAGAAGTGGCTGCAGTGTTTTGAGTTGTTGGAAAGAGCTGTAGGAATCACTCGAGTACTCCGATACTTGCTCTTCAGCATGACTGACTTCTTTTGCTGACATCTAGCCGCGCCTAGATTCCAGAGAATATTTCTTCCATCTGACGGGAGATTTTAGGTGTCCAAGCATGTCTCACTAGCGATGTGCTTGTTCCTCTCGAATTTAGAGAACAATACAGCTGATCGCCTCGTGCATCATTGATGTTCATCGATAATACTTGCTTAAATATCTAGGAGTGACCTGGGACCCCACAACACGGTGTAGGTGAGTGCATTTGGAATTAATGCTGCTTGTCCTGATGATTGATTGCGGTGCCTCTCATAGCTCGAGGCGTGGGGCTTTGGAGAGCCATTGTCTCAGATGGTAAACCTGCACACGCCTGTCAGATCGACATGGCACCACCGTGGATCTAATCCCTACTTGCCCACAGCCCTTGAAATGCTTCGGTCATTTGGTGGAGATTTTTGAGAATCAGTTCAGGGATGTTTTTGTTGTCATTAGGTAGGATATTCTTCAGTCCTCATCCGATCCAGGGAAGTGAAACGGCGTTTTTTTTTTTGAAAAGATCCATCCGTTTATCGGTGAAACCATCTTCTCAACCCCCGAGGTCTTCCCTCCCCCGCGGCTTTCACCTGACTCTTTCGGTCGAACAGATGGGACTCTCAGCCTATCAACCCACGACAAAAACTACGGAAGGACAGCGGAAATGCTCCGTTTGGTTCGAACAGATGAACCAGCACCAAAGAGATCTCTAATTGACTGCACTGTAGGCCAACGCGGAGAGATCGCAGCATCATGCTTTCATCGTTTGGAATATTGGAGTTCAATATTATCCACCGCTACTTTCCACCGCTATTACAATTTCTAAATGAAAGAACAATCAACCAAATCCTACGGCTTTGCTCCGCTCACCAGACTCGGATGCTGACCGTGTATGATGTCAACTTCCCGTTCTCAATTGCGACGATCACGGCCATTCACTGATGAAGGCAATCGCCAGTGATCCGAGCTAGATGAACATGTTTTGCGTGGGTAGCATACACCCCTCCCTTGGCTGTCTTGTAGTTCAACAGATATCTTCCTTCTGCCCATAAATAGAACCGGATGCGATTTCCGAATGCACCATCCAATCATACGTATTTCTGACTCGATAAGATGGTGTGTTAGTCATTCTTCTTGTTCGTCACTTGAGATATTGCTCTGCGCTCATATCATTAAACATTAAGTTGTCACAATCACAAGGTACCAGTTTACGGTTCTGTGAGTCCGTCTTCCCGAAGATCGACACGCTCCAAGAACCCACGGTTGCTTCCCCACCGTACGGGATTTGGTTATTGGTGTTGGTTCCGCTCACAATGAGGATTACTTAAAAGCGTAGTATTTCCTCCGTTCCGAGTCCATCACGCAAAATCTCGGATCATAGGCCTGAAAAACCAATTCAAATAAGATTCAGTCAATCAACACGCCGAAGAAATACAGCAACAACATATGCAAGCAATTACTTGACCCCAAGTGAGCTAAATAGAGCATTAATCAATGTTCCAACATGGCGATGTCCAAGTTTCAGGGACCGTCTGCCAACCCGCCACATGCAACATAATTACTTGATCTCCAACAGTTTGACCTCTGTCAAGATGTCAGGTTCGAGGTCAAATTATAGCGAGACAGGCCACCTACCGAAGACTAGCGTAGAATTGGGAGGTATACCGGGGATCTTCGAACTACCATATGCCATGGATGCGGGAACTGTGAGCTCACGCTCACCTCCTACTTGCATACCCGCAACGCCAACATCCCAGCCTAAAGTTGATCAGGTCAACGGCAGTTGACTTGGGGACATACTAGACATACCTTTTATAACCTCACCCTTTCCTAATTTGAATGCGAACTACGAACAAGCATAGATTGAGCCGCAGTAAATAATCATGTATCTTGTGCACTCACCGGTTTGCCTGTAGTATTCTTATCGAATACTTTGCCATCGGTGAGCTTGCCGATATATCGCATACCGACTCGATCACCGTTCTTAGCTGCCTTTCCGGTGCCAACCTTGACATCTTTGATTTTCACTCCACCAGCAAGGACCTTCGAAGCGCTAGCATCTTCAGCCTTTTTTTCTTTCTTCTCTTTCTTCTCCTTCTTGTCAGCCTTCTTTTCTTTTTTCTCTTCCTGAGCAGGTTTATCTTCTGCAGGAGCCTTATCCTCGACGCCAGTCGCAACAGCCTCACCACTCGCAGCTTTCAACTTCTTATTGAGTTTTTTCTGTTGGGACTTGGTGAGTTTTGCTTCGGATTCTACCGCCTCGTGAGAACGCTTGAGGGATTTGGGCTCAGGGACATCATCTACTTCCTCGAAGCGCCTTATGCACAATCAGACGTCAACCAGAAAGAGGATGAAGCAAAACACACTCGGCATCTTCGTCCATTTCGATGGCGTCGGCGTCAAATTCAACATCCGAGCTCACATCTTCGAGATTGAATGCGCCTTCTTCCATATCGGAATCTTCCTCATCATCTGAGCCAAATGGTGGTGCATCAGGTTGTACTTGGTCTGTATTACCATTGAAATTAATGTTTTCGGTCAGAAACAAAGAACATAGCAATACAATACCAATGTAGTTTCCGCTCAGGTGGATCGTGCTGCACGACATTTAGAGAGGAGCTGATGCCAGAGAAAATGGCTTACTTTTTACCGACGAGTTCGAAGATATACTCCTCGTCTCGCTCTAGGATGATGTCAACAGAAGATTGCTCGATCTGCAGTGCAGATCACATTCTAAACACATGATAAGTGGAAATAAACGGCGCACTGACCTTGCCAGCGGTCAGCGAACACAGAACGGTTGTTTTTAATAACTCGGGCGCGTCATCCCCTTCATCATCATCATCATCATCGTCCACTGACGCAAGATTTTGATACGTGAACTTAATCGTGGTCCGCCCAGAGTCGTCTGCAAGCTCATCACTGAGAGCAGCATTTTTTATGTGGACATCAGCCTGAGGGATGACCGATTCTTTTTTTCCTGCTTCAAGGACAACACTCCTACGCGATAATGAGATGGTTGCGTCGAAAAATGATAGATTTTGACTAACCAAGGTGCAATTGCAACAGCCATCGTAAAAGTTTGAGAGGAAGGGACTCCAACTTTTTTTGACAGAACGCGCTTCTCGAAATGGACGTGTTGTGCGATTCAAACTCCGCTTACTGTGATCGTAACCTCCTGCACTCACATCGCGATGGTAGGTAAAGTAAAGAATTATCGCTTGTAGATTGCTGATCCATATGTTTATTCTTCAATTATAGTCCAACTCACTTAGACCTTACCTTGCAGCTGTTAGATCTACTCTAACCGCCGCCCTCACATTGGAGGACTTCTCGTCTCAGGTATTGATCTTTTACTGACTGCTGGTAGTATCATGATGCAAACACTGTGCAGGTTGTAGAAAGGCACAACAAGCCTGAGGTAGAAGCAAGGTATAGTACATCTCTTCTCGAGTGATTGCGCTGTTGAATGCAGGTGGTGTCAGGGGCTCGAAGGAAGTGCTACTTAATCCTTTGACAATATCTCGCAATGAGAATGAACGCGTGCTTATTGAATCATCGGTCAACTCAATACGTATGAGCATCAAGATCAAGCAGGCCGATGAAATCGAGCGGATCCTCTGCCATAAGCTTACCCGTTTCCTTATGCAAAGGGCAGAAAGTTTTATCGTGCTGCGGAGGAAACCAGTTCCGGTGAGATCAATTGGGTGCATTCTCGTACACTTAGTACTTAGTTTGCATAGGGTTATGACATTTCTTTCCTCATCACCAACGTGCATGCCGAAACGATGCTAAAACACAAAGTCGTCGATTTCATCATCCAGTGCGTATATATGATTCTGCACTGTGCTGTCTTCATCGACGATCCCCGATCTTTCTAGATTCATGGAAGAAGTCGACAGAGAAATCAGCGAAATGAAACTCAGCCTTAACGCGCGGTCACGTACAGTGGCAGAGTCCTATCTTGCTGCTGTGAGTATAATCTGAGTTCCGTATTCCTCGTATCTAATCGATCACACCCAGTTCGCTTCATGAGATGTTTTGGAAGGGCAAATTTGAGCAAGTTGAACTTTCTTGGTGTACATTTCATACTAAGAAGGCGCTGTATGTACACCCTCTAATGTGCAGTGGCTTGACGTGTACAATATCCCCATGTCGTACATCCGAAAGTCGATCTTCACAATCCCGCAACCATCTGTGCCCCCCAAATTCCACTTGTATCTGGGGAGATATACCGGCCGAATGCAAGAGGTAGTGCGTCTTCATCTTGGTTTCATCTTTTTGGGACATCCAATAAGGTTATATGATGCAATTGCTTTCCAGTCGACCATCGAATTAAGGTGTGTGCCTGTCCTACAATATGCGATCTCTTCGGTACGGGCGTTGATTCAGGTCTTTGAACTGAATCAACCCGAGTCACTCAATTTCTCACCGATATATTGACATCTTGAAGAAGCTTAACACGGAGTCAATGACGCATGTTCCCTCGGAGGGATGCATGTCAATCATTTAACGAGCTCCGTGGCTTTCACAACATGCACCACAATTCCAGAGAACCACCATTTGGGATACTGGGGGCGAATTCTGATCTGATCAACTGACTGACAGTTTAAGTAAAACCGTCAAAAACATTTGTTCCGTTGAATGCTATTTTGTAGCTCGGGAGTAAACGGATTTCCATGTCCAGTGGTCAGACATTCCGGACTTTGTCATTGGAGCGTTGGATGATCCAGAAATTGCGCTTTCAATTGGTCGAATCCGAATCATCGTGATCAATACAGTACAGAGTTCTACATGCAGAGCGAATGGAAGGTGATTATCTCGTACTTATGTAAGGCTAAGTGTAACTTTGGTACAGAGTACGATTGAACATAAAAAATCGTTGGCTATACACTATCTCTAGAATGCACTACTAATACCTGAAGGCTTGAATGCCGATGAGAGTAAACTACTAGAGACAAAACATCGTCCATAGCAAACCTGCGCGACGAAATTTTCACGTTGCATCAACGCATTGTCCACACCATATTCCCCTCATGCGCTTCCAAGCTGATGAGATAAAATGTCCCGCATCTTCCCCCAAAGGCGTGCTTCAGCACCAACAGCAGCATGCCGCAGTTCGTCCGCGTCCCGCTCAGCCTTAGCCAAACGCCTTTGAAGGTCCTTATAATCATCCAAGAGATCTTCAAATTTGTTCTCCATATGTCTCGCTCTTTGTTCGGTATATGTGAGCTGTATCGTCGCTTGATGGTGCAGGTCCTTTACAGCAACCAGGCGACTGTCAAGGGAACTATTCGATCTTTTGCAACCCGCTAATTCCTCTTCCAGAGCTTTGATACGCGCAGATGCAGGAGAGCGAGGTGCTCGGGGGGTAACTGGTACGCTCAAAGTTCGATTTTGGAAATCCGTAGATTTTGGTCCCGAAGCTGAGAATTCCAGACCTAGGGCATTGCTGTTTTTCGGCATTCCCAGTCGGGCCAGTCCCACTTTCACATCGTGCATGTGCTTGACAATATCTATATTTCCGACGGTCTCAGTGCCATAGACAGCGCGAAACAGATCGTAGGCTTTGGCAGCATGCGAGATCTTTTCATCTGAACATTTAGCATTGCCTTTAAGATCGAGTTCACATGCTGCTAGAAGTAACATCGCAGGACGTAAAAGCGCAGATTGTGCCGGAGAACGAATAGGAGCAGGTATATCCGCATTGAGTGATTGAATTGAACAAGACGGAGGCGAAACCGTGATTGACCCATTAGCGTCATTTGCTCCTGACTGATTCTCGTTGCTACTTGCGCAAAGCTGATCGCCGTATATGATGTTTTCTCTTCTGAGGAGTGCCTGGATAACAACACACGCGGCAGCCGATCGTCCTGTGCGTCGATAATGGGCACCAACCGTAAGATATGCCCCCGGCTCAGCCCGTGTCGCACCAAGCAACGCAATCGCATCTTTCGGATCGTCTGTCAGGGCGTTCAAATCATAGGTAAGTGGATGTCCGTGGTGGGTGAGATGGACTAGATGCGGTGCGGATAGTGCAGTAGAAGTTATGGCACTGCTTTTGTCGGCAGAGGAATTAATGTGTGTCGTTCTAATAGGCGAGATAGGGAGCGGAAGAGGAAGCGGTGCTATCGATACAGGAGTAGGAGGAAGGACGAGATGAGCTGAGCTGAGCAGGTTTGGATGATTTGGGGACCGCGTCAAATTTGAGTCAGGCTCTGGTTGTTCAGGAGGTGGTTTGGCGAGAACGATTGAAGGAGAAGATGTCGTGAATGGTTGTGTGACAGACGATCCAGGGAGACGGAGTGGTGCGGCATTGCCAGTTCCACGACGTGTATGAGATGTGGAGGAAGATGCACGTGTTCTCTCGGTTGAAGTCGTTGCATCATGAGATGAATGACCGTTATCATTACTCTCCCGACTAACAGAGCCCGCTGACGGCGCAGACTGTCGCCAACTACTCTGTTTGCCCTTGCCAGCATATAAAGGCCGCTCGACGTGACGGGAGTCTCTCCGACGCGAGATAAAATCGCGGTCTGGGGAGTCGTTATCGGCGCTGTCCATCACTGCAGAATCCAGTTGGCGTGTTTCGGTCGAAGAAAATCTCTGCCGCGAGCGAGATCGCGTCCGCTTGCGTTTTGTGCCTCTGGGCTTCGTAGACGGGCGAGCCCGAGAGTCTATATTGTCGCGCGTAGTTACATTAATAACGCGTTTTTGCAACGATGAAAGCCTCGAAAGTCGATGCATACCATTCATGAGTGAAAATAGGCGTGTATGCGGTCACTAGTGGGACTGGCGTTCTTGACACAATGTACTGCAAACTTAGCGTTCGCAGTGAAGGGAGATTTTAGGTGTCTGGAATGTTTGAAAGAGAGTTATATATGGTTGAGCTGTTGAAGGATAGAAATACAACAAAGATAATTACTAACAGCACATTAGCTATCATAGAAGCGAAATTATGGACTCAACTTGCAGGTCTGTGATGGCTCGGAAGATGCCTTGTTACAAGCCAACGCACCCAAAATTCAAACTCGTATAAGATAATCTTGCTCCTAAACTGACAACAATCTCCAAGGTTGAATTGGCACATCAAATAGCCAACTTACGGGCTTCACAAGATATATCGCAGCACGAATAATCAATTTCAACGAGAGTCTGGCTCAACTACAGCTTACTAGTACTTATTCGACCCTCTACCCCACAAGATACTTAAGACCCAAAGAGATGAACGCAAGTGATATATTGAACGAGTGTGGATTTGATGATTCGAAATTCTTGTTTATTTCAAGATTAATAGTTTCCAGAGGCAAATCTGTGGAAGGCGATGAGTATTTGAGACCACCTGGAAACCAGCAAGAAAACTGGACTTACGTGGTAAGATCGTCCAAAGTCCCGGCGAAGTAGTCTTGGTCGCCAGGGTTCGATCCCTTTTCTGCATATTGCCAGAAGAGAGCGAATCTATTCATACCAACCACTCAATAATAAGAACTCGAACAATGGGTAAGCAAAAAGTAACATACGTCCAACCGGCGGGTATGGGACCAACGGTGGAAGAATGATGAGCGATCCACAGATCATGATCAGTGAAATCAGCAGTGTTTCCGGTGCACGTCTTCCACCAGTCGGTTGTGGTATAAATGACTGTAACGAGAGTTAATGGTAAAGGAGCAAACATTTAAAATTAAGAGTTACCCGGGGTGCTAGTAAATGATTCCCGTGAGTATATGATGCGAGGAACAAAAGAGAAAGTTGGCTCAAACTTACCGTCCAGCGAGGGAATAATATTGGTGACTGAAATCGTGGATCCACTTGACCATGCTGGCTTGGCTGAGGCCGTAGCAGGCATTGCCGCCTTTAGCAGGATTGTCTAGAGAGGCGGAGCTTTGGTTCAAATCACATCCGGGGTTTTGTATTGATTAAAAACTGACATTCGATATCAAGGGCACCAGGAAGAGTCTGTGAATCGTTTTTCCATCCGCCACCTTGGGAGACAAAGTACCGCGCTTGAGCATCCCCAGGCCCGCTGTTGGGGTGGGCAAAATGGTAGGCTCCACGGATGATACCATTCTTCACGGCGCCGTTCCACTGACTTTTGAACGTCGGGTTGACATAGGCTGAATAAATGATTTAGAATTTGTGGAATGATTGGTTGTAAGCCGAGCCAACTTACAAACGCCTTCGGTAGCTTTGATGTACGCAAAAGAAACACCATTTCCCCTGACAGAGTTCCAGTTGATGTTTGGTTGATAAGCCGAAACATCGATTCCAGAAATTGAAGAAGCACCAGCTAGACCAGCAATTGCAGCGATCACGGTGAGAGCCGAGAATGACTTCATGGCTGAAACTCGACGAGGGGGAAAGAATGATGAAAATGAGCTGTCCGATCTACCTTTTTATGCAGCAGGGCAGCAGAATGTCAGATGGCTTGTGGGACTAGAAGAGTGCATGCCACAAGGTACTTCGGGATGATCGACGTGGTGAACGCATAGCATTTGGCCAGGAGCAAAACGCGAACAATTCGCCAAGGCTGACGGATCAGATGACGCCGTCTGGCTAAAACTCAGATGAACGGTTGCATTGCTCGGTCATCTGCTCGCTAGCATCAAGCGAGATCGTTCGCAAAGGCTTTCCAGGCAATTCCTCGCGTTTGTTCAATGCTGATGTTGGTAGCACGGCGATGCTATCCATTCTCAGAATAAGTATTCAAGATGAGGATCGTAGTTTCGGAAAGCGGGTCCCACTGTGATCGTCTACGTTTTTGATCGGCTTAACCCAATGCATCGATGATACGCACTCACCCGATCAAACATACAGCAAAAAGGATCCGTTACCAACCAAGCCTGAACCAAGCGAAGTAGCGCATGCCCATGAACCAAGCAAGGGCATACTTTTCTTCAAGGTGGATAACTTTATGGAACATAAAGTTGAATGACAATAGCGTCAGTTTGATGGATCCCTGGATAGTTTAAGTTTAAACCGTCGGTGCGTAGCGTTACGCTGTGGTTATATGTAAAGTTCTTGGAGGGAGGAAAAGATGGTGGTTCAAATACTTGGCCAATGAAAGAACAGCACAGCCACTTTCGGGTATTGAACCTGGACAGGCCCGGTGACCACCCCCGCCCCCGATTAGATAAGATTAGATATCGGGACGTGACAACCTCAAATCGATCACATTCATTCTTCACAGAAAGCCTAGCTCGCATCGACACCATATGCTACGACTTCAAACCGACGGCACGCTGATCTTGAAGCTTATACACACTTACTCTTCGAGAAGTGGACCATCCGGCAACAAAAGTAAGGTTTCAAAGTTTTAAACGTTCTTCATTTGTCAGTATATATGTACCAGCTTTAATGCAGGAACAAAGCAACATGTTCGTCCATAGAGGCAATCTATGCCTAAAAGCATATGATCATCCGATGGATGATTGCCTTCCGCGAGTTCAAAACTAAAGCTAGCAGGGAACAGCCATGGAGTCGATGCTTCCATGGCGTCCTTCCAGTCTGCCAAGCCCATCGTTCACATTGCTGCGCAGATACGCAATGAACCGACAAATACATCGCGCATTCCGCTTTGCCAAGTCTTGTTTTTGTTCACACTGGTGTGCCCCTTAATTAATCATCTTGTTGAATGGTGCTTGTGGAATTTGAGGGCTAAGTAACATTTATCGAGATCAAATTCATGCTCGTCCGAGTCATCTCACCTCTCACCTCGAGTCTCAACTATCTTCCCTCTCACAACAGAATTATACCATCGAGTCTTTTAAACGTGACTTGCGAAACATGCACCCGCACTCTCCGACTGCGTCGATAGGGCAAGTACAATTAACGAACACATCATCCTAGTTGATCAGAACAACCAACGAGTGCCTGGCCTCCAGCTGATACAGATATTATCAGTCTGTATAAGTCATTCTCGATATTTGAGAGATGTGCAGACGCCACTTCACTGGATCTCGCGTTCGCGGCTCCGTTCCTAAAGTTTATCATGATAGCAACTTTGCGTGCGGTGCGATACTTTGGGCCCAGTCGTAGTAACGCGTCAATGCGTCAACCCAATCATCTTGGCAACTTCAACTTTGCACGGGTAAGTTGCGAATTCAGTTCATCTATCTATGATCACTTCGACCACTGATTATGATCCCTTCTTACTTTTACGGACGATTTAGCAGCCCCTGGCCAGCAAGTCGGGTAATCAACACCACATCTACATCATAAGGATTCAATGTTCACGGGGAATTGCGCTCATAAAAATAAATGGTTCGTGCACAAGCTACCAACTTCAAGTTGATTGTATCGCCATTGGAGTAACGGATTGCCTTGAAGGAACGGTGCAGTTATCGCAGTGCAAGTACTAGCAACGTACTATTTCGCATTTTCACCCGATCAGCAATCGACGAAGTGGAGTAGGCCTCCGGTTCCATAGGGCATAGGATAAAGAGTCTCAGCGCTCATCTTTTGAATATTTGCCGCCAGTGTGGCAATACCAACAGAGATCGATTAGTATCATCAAATACAGCTGTGTCGTGGATCTGGACAACGATATACTTAGCCCTCAAGTCAGTGCAACGCAATCATTCCCTTTTTCCCGTTAGCTTTTGACAGTCGATTCCGTTCAAACGTAGACAAAAGACAAGCGTCGCGCCCAAGTTGATGGCTAGGTCAGCCCCACTGTGAGAGCGTGGAGTATGGCTGTATCATCCTATGCTGTCATAGCGTCGTCAAGTCTACGGGGGGTGAGACTACAGGCCACGGATTTTGACGAGAAGAATAAGACATTGATATTGAACGAGCAGAACAAGAATTGAATGGTGATTGAATGGAAGTTTGGACAACATATAGTTGCTGAAATAATTTTACAGTAAACAGGGGGTGATTTGAGACCGTGCCGAGACTGCCGAGACAGTCTGTGGAGAAAAACCGCCGCGATCGTATATGCCGGTTTCCCATTGGGTTACGTTATACTAATCCGGTGCAGGTTTGTACCTCATATATAAAGGACGAAGAACTGCGCAGTTCAACTTTTACACGCTTTCTTACTTCTCTCCTTGACCGTAATACTTCATACCATCAACACCTTAACGTTTATTATTTCACGATGCGTTTCACTCCCGCACTTCTCATCGCAGGCGCTGGTTTCGCCACTGCTCAAACGTGAGTACACTATCATCTACATATTTGAAAGATCAAAGATGTTTATCCTGTTTCTACAGCTTGTCTTCCCAATGCGAGTCTGGTTTGGCATCCATCGCAGGATCTTCAGAGGCATCATGTCTCAATCTCAATGCCCTTGTCCAGCTTGCACTGAGCAACTCCAGCTCAACCTCGGTCATTCCTACCATCAACACCTGGGCTACCGGCCTGTGCTCAACAGGCGCTTGCACCAATCAGACTTTGTCTGATGTTGTTACAAATATTACTACCGCTTGTTCAACCGAGTTGCAAAGCATCGGCGCATCGACTACAAACACCGGTGCTCTGATCTCAGCTGTACAGCAGGCATATCCCACCGTGAGGCAGATCGCGTGCTTGAAAGAGTGAGTCCTTGGAATATGTGAATTATCGCAGTGGTTGACGAAGAATGCTTTCAGCACCTCGACAAGCACTCTCTGCCTTACTGAGACACTCACTGGCATCCAATCAGCCACCACTACGCTCTCACTCACTAACATCGTTGGTCTGATCACCAAGGTGATGTCAGGGCAGACTGTCAGCATCCCACAAAACGTCACATGCTCGGACTGCTCCAAGGCTGCATACACTATTGCTGCCCAGAACTTTCCTTCGCTCGTTTCCGGCGAACAGAGTTCAGTGTCCAGCACTTGCGGTGCCGACTTCACTAGTAAGTGGAAAAAAATCATGATCCCGGATAACTACTCAATCATGTCGAATAGATGGTCAAATGCCTACTGATGTTCAAGAGACTGCCAGCAACACCACTTCCACCGGCAATACAGGTGCAGCTGTCAGCCTTTCCATGGGCAGCCTCCACATGGGTGCTGCTGCTCTCGTCGCCGTTTCATCCGTGTTTGCGTTCTTGGCATAAAAACCCACTCATTAAAGTAGATGGATGAATGATTGCGAACGATCAGTATGGTTTGCTCGCATTCTGTGCACGTAAAGTGCTTTACCCATGGCGTGATATAGGACTTTTATTTTAAACACAAGGATTTACCTTAGTGAACAGTTTTGCGATGTAGTGCTGCTTTTGCTATAATGGACTTTTCTTTGCGTGTGCATGACCGATCTCATTGAAAACTCGGTATCGTGAAGTACCATACAGTTTATCGGAGGTCAGGTTGTAAGCCGACTAGATCGTACGTTGTACTACGACAGAGTACTTACTAAGGACTTGTTCGAGACAAACTGAACAATCACACAAACAAACGTAAACACGCACTCACTCTAAACTCTCACTATGGCTGGTGGTCCTCATCGTAAGCTCTTGGTACAGCCAATCCTTTCCACCTATTAAACAGATATGTAGCTTCGGGTTTTATCCCTCATTTACCTGGTTTCAAGCACCAGTTCCTCGCAAAAGCCCTCGGAGCAACCATGTGGTTCTTCATCTTCTACCGTGCAAGGTGCGTTCTCACTTATCTCTCCAAAATTGTTGGCTCAATGAATGATTTAATACACAGACAAGACGGTCCGAAATTATTGGTAATTTATTGCGTTGCGTTTTTCTTTCAGCTGTTGCTGACATGGTTCTTGCAGGGTTTGCGGCATCCTTGGGAGGGTCATGGGCACGAACACCATGAAGAGCATCACTAGCGCAGAGCATAGAGTATCGGCTCTGTTGTATACGGACACACTTCCATAATCCCGATCATCTTACGGAGCATGTCGGGCAAACACCATAAACTTTCCTCTTCAATGCATCTGATCGGTTCAGCATGCTCGCACCAGAATAGTAGCCGCATGAGAACCGCAAGTCTTCGACAAGGAAATGCTAAGCTGGTGATATTCGTGATTCACTATTCGCATTTATGGCAAAATCATAGAAAGGACGATATCTCTTCAAGGAGATTCAATGGTCACCGGTCACCAACCAGATCCAAATCCTTCGGCATTGATGCAGGAAACAGCGGATACAGCGGTAAATCGTCAGGGCACACATCGGAGCTCGTCGCTCTTGTCTCGTATCTTGTGACGTCGAAAATGGTACATATGAACCGCCTATCCTATAGCAGTGACACAACGGCGTAAGGTCAGCTTTCATTTCTGCAGAGTGATGTCGACAAGGAAAAGTCATCGTAAGTCATCGTAAGACCCGAACAAGAAGGAAAAGGCACCAGCAGAGAACGCCTTCTATGATGGCTCAAGCTCTCAAGCTGTGCATGCCAATTACCTATGTCGAATCTATTTCATTAACCTGTATATATATGCTGCTAATTGATATACGCTTGCCAGATCTTTCATTCGAACATTAGATGTATCATTTCAAAGTAACCCAAGTATATCAGATCTATATGCTAGTATATCAATGCTAAGACTTCCCATCAAAGCCGAAATCTCTATGAAATTTAGCCGAATCAAAAGACTTCAAAGGCTTTGTGTGCTGTGGGCTAGATAGGCATTTTGTGAGATTCTGAGTGCTTCGAGGAATTTAAAGGAATATAACATGCCGTTCGGAACTCACTTGCAATCATTAGCAGAGATGGATTTGGCCTTGCACAACTCCCAAATTTGCTGACCATATGATGTTGGAATAGTGTGTGCGATGGGATCGTTATCTTCATCATACATTACCAGGGCGTCTTTGAATTGGTCTTGATCTTTTAAAAAACGAAATCAGTCTCGTCAATCGGTGTAAAACAAGGCTTACCAGTTGGACAAAGAGCAGCAATGAGTTCCAGAAGATTATCATCCAAGTTTGGCATCGAATTCTGGCGTGACATCTGGAGATTTTAAGTGATAACTCTCAACTAATAGGAGATGTCTACATTATCGCGGAGTTTCTTTAACTCATTAAAGAGAGATTGTGTCAGGTCTTCATTGATCGCCGCGCCAGTCACAGGTTGCTCCATCACGAATCCGCTGACATCCATGTCATCGAAATCGGATATTTCATCGCGGCCATCGTCGTCTCGGTAGAGAGAGAGAAATGACTCCGCTTCTGGAGCCTTTTGTTTACCATTCTTGGACCCCCGCCCCTTTGCTGCGGCGGGAGCTTTGCCTTTGGGCGGTCCCTCGTCTTTGAACTTGAGGATTATTCTTAGAGTTCCTGCCAGACAGGCCTTCGCACCCTCACCAAGCTTTGAGCAACAATTAGTGAAGAACGACCCTCTCCCACTTGATGGGTGCATACCTGTACGTATTCCTGCGTCCATTTGCCAACTGGAACCCTCTTTATGCAGAAGATGTTCAGGGTTGTGATTTCAGACATGAGACGGTTGGTCATTTCTGGAGATAATTGTGCACCAGAGGCGTATGATTTCAGTTTTTCGTGACCCGCGTCACGGATTTTCAGGTTATTTCTTCCGCGGTAGACATCCTTGAAATGGTTGAGCGTGAAGTTTTCGGTGATAGCGGACATCTCGTTGAACAAGGCGATGATCTTCAAAGTTTCGTCGGTCAGATCTTTCTCCATCGTTACTCCTCCTCTGCAGCAATTATCACAACTGTTGTGGCAGTTAGCGGGATCGAATTTCTCGCCAAAATGATCTAAGACGAGTGATCGGCGGCAGTCAACATTATTCGTGCAATATCGAGTAACCGCTTGAAGCTCCTCTTGTAAACGCTTCTTTTCGGCAGGAGGGAGAGATTTGTCTCTATCCCTATCGCTACAGATCATGTTACGGAGAGAAATAGAATCCTTGTATGCGTAAACTGCACAACCATCAGCCATGTCCAGCAAATTTCACCATATACTTACAAAGAACGCAATCGGCAGCTTCTCCATCTCGTCCAGCGCGTCCTGTCTCTTGATAGAATCTAAACTCCAAGGTCAGCCTATTGACTATGTTCTTAGTTGCCTGACATACCCATCCAAGGACTTTGGCATGGTGTGGTGAATGACAAATCGGACTTTTTGATGTTTGTTGAGGAAAACATTGATAAGGATGTTATCTCGTACTCACCGTCTGGTTTGTCGATACCCATCCCAAATGCAATCTGAAAACCAATTAGATAGCAGAACAGCACCAGAAATGAATGCCATACTGTAGCAACGATGATATTATACTTCCCGTTCAACCAATCGACCTGATTCAATTCGCGTTCTTTCGGATCCATCCCAGCATGATAATGTCTTGCAGGAAGATTATAGTCCTCTCGGAGACGTAGGGCAACTTCCTCGCAGTCGTTTCTAGAAAAACAATACACAATCCCAGTATCATTGTGATGTTGAGACCGGATATAAGCAGCAACCGCCTCGATGGACTTTTTCTTGGTGCTAGGTTTGTCGCAGACTTTGTAATGTAGGTTGCTTCGATTAAACGACTGTGTAAGGCAAACGGGATCACGCAGAGACAGGGAGTTAATGATATCTTGAATAGCCGATTGATTCGCCGTCGCAGTGAGGGCCATGATGGGAACGTCAGGGTATCGTTCTCGAAGAACATTTAATTCGGTGTACTGTGAACTGGAATCAGGAAAAATAGTTCACATGAGAAAAATAATCGAAGTGTACCGCGTCACGAAAATCTCGTCCCCAACTCGCAATGACATGAGCTTCATCGATCACAAATCGTGCCAATAATTTGGCTTCATAGAGGTCTGTCAAGATTTCTTGTACCTGGGCGCTTTCCTTCAGTTTTTCAGGTGTTATGTATACGATGCTAGGCTTCGCGCTGCTCCTTAATCTCCGTGCGGCCTCTCGAGCATCCTCGGTAGATGTGATAGCAGAACCCAAATTATGTGCGTCAATTTGTTTGCTCCTGAGAGAGGCCACCTGTTCTGAGATCAAAGCAATAAGCGGTGAAAACACAAAAGTGACACCCTGCGTCTTTCCCGTCTGGCAGGTTGCCGGTAGCTGGTAACATAAACTTTTGCCACCACCAGTTGGCATCAGGACGAAAACATCTTTTCCATCTAAGGTTGCGTTGATAGCCTCCAGTTGGTTCTTTCGGAAAGAAGATAGTCCGAAAATCCCCTTGAGTGCGGACATAACCTCCGGGTAATACGGCGACGCTGTGCTGTCGATCCGACCAGTTACATTCGATACTTGGTCAATTGATTGAGTAGACGTTGCGACTTCGTATGTTTCGAGTTCTGAATGGATTTCAGGCATTTCGAAGGTATCGTGATCGCTGTTACTCTCGAGAGTGCAACTTTCAGTTAAGATGGTGGGTGCTTCGATGCTCGATATTGCTGAGGTAGGAATAGGATCACTGAGAGAAATAAGGGCAGAGGGGGATAATGGCGGGGTGGAAGGTATCGTTATATTGGTACGTATAGGATCGGGAGTGTGGTTGTGGAGTGACCTGAGTATAGGCGAAGGGTGCGATGAGATACCTCCCGTGGTCTTTCGACGAGCGAGTATCTCTTTGATGGCTTCGACGCGCTTATCGAGCTGCCACCTAATAAAGTTAAAGGCAAAATTTCAGATATATGGATGATGTGCGTACTTGATAGCTGAGAACATGACAATGTCTGAGTCCGAGTCATTTTTATGGTGTTCAAGCATATTGTCCATTACGTGCAAGCGAAGGTCATTATTAGCGCATAACAATGACTTAAGAGAGGTTGTGGAGAGCTATCCGAATGAGATCAAAACCTAAGCACGAAACAATACAGAAAATCAACGCACCCCTGACAATTCAGAATGGTCTACTATAAGAGTTGACTCTGGTGCTTTTGCGAGTTTCCGTCCGTCCGTCCTTCGCAAAGTACTGCCTTGGAAGACGATAGAATCATCATCCTGGATTGCGGTTGCAGCAGTTGATGATTCTGCATCGAAGATGGTCTTTGGCCCTGTAATGGCTGTAGGGTGGATAGTACCTTCGGTCGGTACCTTCAATTCAGGGAGATTCTCTTTGCTAGACGTTGTGTGCTTGGAGCGTTTCGTAGCAGTCGCTTGCTCTCCAGCAAACGGGAAATCGGACGATGAACGCTTGCTTGGCACATGGCGCTGTGCATCTGCGGGTGATATAACCTCGCGCTCCAAGGCTATATGATATGCCTTTTTGCCAAACGATGCGGTAGAGAAAGTGGGGAGACGAGGTGATGCTTCTACAGTTATAAGAACCAAAGGGCAAGTGGAGGGTCGCATAAATGAGCAGCTCACCAGTGTCGTTCTTTACGGACGAGCTCGCTGAAACACTTGGTTTGAACCTGGACATCGTCTATTATTGTGTTAGTGAGCGGTAATGCAGTATTTTCATCCTTGACACATACCTTCCTCGAGCTGCGACTTGGACTTGGTGATGGGTGGCTGTCGAGCACTGAAGTTGATCCAGCGTAACTCTTCACTCTACGACGCAGATCCTCCAAATTGTTCCTAGGAGTAGACATTTGAAAGTTTTCTGTGAAACAACAGCGGAGTGAAGAGTAGATGATGGTGGGATCAAGACGACTTGACTCAAGTGTAACTGTCCAAATCAATTGAATACTTTAATGGCTGATGCCAGATCGCGTCTGTGGCTGAAGCGCTGAAGTCCGCCATTCCACGTGACTTGCTATGTGTCCCAAGCCACGTGGCGTGTCGCGGTATTTAACTGACTGTCGGAAGATAACTCGTTGATAACTTCGACTTCCTCAATCTTGCATCTTACAAGCTCAAGAAATAAGTCCAAAGCTTTCAATGTCTGGGCAATACTGGTTTCCGAATATGCCCATCGCGGAGATCATGTCCGCACTTTCTGAATGGGGCTTGTCTGTTAGCAACGAGCAGCTGGTTAGGCCTTCCTCGGATTTTGTTAGCAGTGTTTACTCCGCTTGTCTGGAGCAAGTCACCTTGTTATCGCATAATGCACTTCACGATTCGGTGCAGAATACCCTAATGTCTATGGACGATCCGAATCCTGTGGGTTCTTGTCTCAATATGCGGATGTATCTAATGTTTTGCTATTATCGTGACCTCAGGATTTATACTCTGCGAGTATATCACAAAACATCATGTTATATCACCTGTAAATCTGATGCTTCCCGTGGACAATAATTTTGTCTAACTCTGTAACAGTACCCGTTTTGCAAATGCAGCACGAATAATGGACTTCAGTGCCAAAGACCTGTACGCTCCTGAACCAGAACGCACGCGGTTCATTCTTTCTGCATTCATCAATTTTGTCAAGTTTGCAGAGCAGTGTGGTCCATTCATCAATGGGCTCCGCGAAAAAGCGACTAGTCTCATCGAAGAACGCGAGCAAATTTCGCAGGAGCTCGCAACAATGCAACATAAAATTTCGGTTCTCAAGTGGGCACACATCAACACTCTATTCTTCTCTATTGACGCGATAAACCTAGAGCACAGCGAGCAAAAGATGAACCCAAATGTGAAGAATTGCGCTTAGAAAATGCGGCGATTACTGCCCATCTTAGGGCTACCAAAGAGGTACACCAGTCGGTCGTCAAAGATATCGAAACGTTGAAAATTGAGAAAGCGTCACTTCTCTCACGAAAAGAAGCTCTGAACTCAGAAACGGGCATGACTATGGATTCCATAACTCGCACGCGCTCGCGCATTGTGCAATCACCAGAACGCATAAAGCGCAATATCTCCGTGATGAGCACAACTGCTATCGAGGACAAAAAGGCAGTTGCTACTCATGAAGCTAAAGCGCGGGACCTTCAGGCCAAAATTTCAGCCCTAGCTGCTATTGACAAAGTATGGCTCGCGTTTTTTACGTATCGCCCTGGAGGCTTACATCTGTATTAGGACGTTCGCGCCTGCGTAGAGCAATTACAGACTATCGAAAAGGAGGTGCATGCATTAGAAGCGTCTCAGAAAGAGCTTTCGGATCTCAAAGATAGTCTGGACTACAAGAAGATTGAGCGCAACGAGCTCCAAATGAAGAAAGAGGTATTCATTACTTATCCCCCCAATTCTCGCAACACTTTCTAATACCACTCTCATAGCGTGTTCGGAAACAACTTGGGAATGCCCAAGAGAAACTGGAACGCGCGCAACGACATGCAGAAGAAAAGCGCCTCGCCAGTCAACAAACAATTGAACGCCTTCAAAAAGAGTACGAAGAAATGGTTGTGGAGCGACAAGATAATGACAATCAGGTGGAAGAACTACGAATGGAGGCTGATCAAATAGAGGCAAAGGTTGGTATTGTGCTCTTTCTTTCCTCAGGGCATGTATGGATTGGCTAACACCTTGGCCAGACGGCAGAGCATCTCAAAAAGAGCGAAGCAGAACTTAATGAACTGCTCGTCGAATATTGGAAACTTCGACACGAAACCGGTGAGGGTCTAATAAATGTCACTGCATCATTGGTGTCTTTCTCATTCCCGTTCAGAAGTTTACATGGAAACTCTTGCAAATAAACTCAACCTAAGTGTCTCAGCAGAGTGATTGAAATCAGCATAAGATTCCTCCCATGGTGGGTTCACGTGGATGTATTGTATTTGGTGGGAAGCGCGTGTGATGTAGGATAGCCTCAATATTTTAATCAAGGATAATGCAATAATTGTATACCTGTGGTTTCCGTTAGTCTACACTCGCGGCAGTACTGTTTCGCTGTTTTACTCGGGAGTTAGACAAGGCCGTACTGTAGTAGAACAGAAAAACTGGGCGTATGATAGTGATCCGGGATTGTGTGACAAAACAGTGATACATTCAGAAACAATTCAAAGAGGACGATCAACAGTGACAGCAAAGAAAGAATCCTGCAGATGATTCATGTAACAGCGTCAATTGCCAGTGTTTCGAGGGTCTTATATTTGGATGTAAGTCGAGGACACACGCAGTTTAGAACAATCTCACATCGCGACAAAACTTCTTGCGCCAGTGCAATTCCTTCTTGTCGACCTTCTTGTTAAATGCGTCGAGAGCCTGCGAGCGCTTAGAAGACAATGCGCATGCTTCTGTCCTAAACTTAGAACTCCAGCGTCGTCGGTATTTCATCTATTAGTGAGTTGACCCCCGTCAATAAGAACTGGTCATAGCCTGATAAACTTACAGCAAAGGAGGAAACATCAGATGTAGTGTTGACAATGGATGCGACGAATTCAACGGGAGATTCGATGACAGATACATCACCAGAGCTTTCAAGTTGAAGTTGCCAGAGACACTCCTCCCAGTCAAGCATCCTAGAACCGAATATGAAATAGCGTTCCGTACACCATACCGGATGGTTTCTCGCGAGAATCACAGGAGATATTGCCTTATCGGAGTGAGACTTTTGCAGCTCGTTGTTCAGAATGCTTGACGAGGTCTTAGGGTTCAAGTGAGCCAAAAATATTCGCTGATCGTCCCTGGCTTGAAAAGTTGGAGGGCCTCCTGGAAAAAGGATAACCTGAACAGTTCGGGACAACAGCCGGGCAATATTCAGGTAAGTATTCGAGGAACTTCCAGAAGGCGAGTATACGTGGAGGACATGTAAAGAGAGCTGTGAAGGGATCGAAAGCATGCCAGATATTTCATGCAGTCTCTTCAATAACTGGGCATATTCGGCGGAATCTGATTGAACAGAGGTGACTAAAACCAAGGAAATAGGGCCTTTCTGTGCTTTAAGACTCGATCGCAATCAAGATCGATATATAACTTGCCTGGCCATTGAGAGGCCCAAGAGAACGTAGCATCCAAAGCGGACTCTTCAATCCAGAGGCAGGCAGTAACTGGAAATGCAAATGAGCGACCGGATAGTATATATGGATCCAAGTTGCCGGGCGGAGAAAGATTCGGGAATGCGATAGCCATGCGCTCTTGAACAGAGATTCCAATCAGCGGTGACATGGTAGACTCCAATTCTTCTTGGACTGAAAAGTATAAAAGACGGTTTAAACGATCATGGTGCAAATCACGTAAGTAGTTTTAAGTTTTGGATAGAAATAGCTGACCATAGGGATTTATCTTCCTGGAAAATACGGTAGCAGCGATATTGCACATATTGTGATGCATTTCGAACGAAAACATGACGATACTGATGCAGCAATATGCGGCAACAACCCATTGCATTCGACTGGCTGGCCGGGATTGTACGGTCAAATTGGATGCGAAGGCCTTTACGGACGCGAGATTGCCCAATTCAGTGGGAAGCGGGTGGGTGACATCTATTTTGCCTTCGAGCATCGATTTCTCTGATTCCGAATGCGCGGTTGCTCCTCGTAAACGGTACATTGAATTGGTGGACGACAAATGGGACTGAAAGCTTCCGGATCCCAACAAAGGGGAGTGCACATGTGTTGATTTGGAGAGATTTACTGGAGTGGATGAACTGGGAAAGAGCTCCATTATTCAAGAAGTCTTACAGGGGTACAACAAGTTGTGTGTTTGCTATCGTTGCCAACCGTTTGTTTGGCAACAGCTTCAAAAATAAACAACAGCTTGCTTAGTCATCATTTATTCGTGGTGCAACTCGCAGTTAGTTGGTGGCGAGGACATCAAAGTTTTGGTGTAAATCTACTCGTCCTCTTCGACATCTCCAAATTCAAACATCCCTAGGCGATCACGTTTTGCGCCTGCAACCGCTTCCTGTAGCTTCTTCACCACCTGTGGATAGACGGAAAGATACCGGCAGTCTTTGCGATCGATCGCAGCCAAACCTTCACGTAGCAAGTCGGCATTGATGCAGGCGAGTGGATCTTCGGCTGCCGAGGGGTCATTCGGATCCATTAGGCGCAAATGGAGGATAGATCCTTCCTTGTGGTCAATGTTTGCAATGAGTTTCCGCCCTTCACAAAGCAGACGGAAGCGATCGATGGCCTCAGTGTGATACTCGCTATTGGACCCAACCAATTTGATAAAACTGACAAAATAAGAAACGTTCAAATTAGCACAAGTGCTATGAGCCATGTAAGACTGGTCTAACCTCAGGCGCGCATCGTGAGCTTGGCCAGGGAGAGAGCGGAACTTCGGGTCCAGTGGGCGTATATTTTGGAATCCAACGGTGTCCTGGTTTCCGTAGTCAATAAACGTCACTTCAGCTTCTTTTTTCAACGAAGACACGCGGCGAATCTTCGCGCGGTACCACGAATTGTCGGAGAACTTGGCCGAAACCAAGTCGCCAACTTTTGGAACGAAGTTTGATGTTGTAGGCGCTGACCGATGGTGCAGGGAAAAATCGCGCATAAGCTTCTCCAATGATGCAATGCCTGCAAGAAGCAACGCTTTCATGTGAGATATATCCTGGTATAACCATAGTTATGCGAACCTTCAGTGTTTAGAATCTGTACCGAGAAGTTAAGTCCATTCTTCGTGCGGATGTCGCTGATGATGACATCTAGATATTCTGGCTTTAGGGGGCCCGTGTCGCTGTCAGCTGGAGGAGCCTCAGCAGCTTTCTCAGCTTCCTCGTCATAATCTTGCCAGATCTGGGAAAATATTGATGAGAAAACACCATAAAATTGTGGAGAAAACTTACATTTCGACCCTCTTGCTTTGCTTCCGCCTGGAACGAATAGTAAAACATGCTGGTTATCGCAGAGAAACACTAACCTCGGCATCATACAATTGCCGTGCCCAGGAAAGACTTTCTGCTGAGAAAGCATGGACTGATGCAAGACCTTCTTTCACGAGGGAGATAGCAACATTTTCGCTCTTCAGCCATAGACTGCCGATAAAACCACCGGATTTATCAACAGTATCAACTTCGAACTCGACATCGCGTTGCATATAGCGCCGTGTTGCGAACTCTGCTGCCTCGGTACCATATGGCTCACCCTTCTCTGATGGGTTTCTGGCCGTTCGCGGGGCTCGGATACCTAGAACAATAGATCAGGTCTCTACACTTGTTGCTTATGGGTCCCTCGTTACCACCGAGAACCAAGGTTATTGTCTGGTTATCTTTTGGAAGGAAAAGTCTGTGAGGCGGAGATCAATAATCATGATATTTGGTCAATTCAATCAATACTAACTTGAACCGCGAGCCTGCTGCAACATACTCGACAACCGCAGGTATTTTTCCCTGCCTCTTGAAGCCACTCAGGAACTGCGATGCGCGTGTGCTGGTCTGGAGAGCTGGTCAGATCAAATGGTTATAAATGAGAGTAACCACCTCTGAAATGTTAAGCGGCTGTTTGGGTGGTGGCTGATCTTTCCCAGAATGGATACCCCGTGTTTCAGTCACTGCGCTGTGCAAGGTGAGCACAGAATTCTATCGACAAAAAACCGACTATTCACCTTTGTTCAGCGGCCATCAACTTGTCGTAATCGGCAGATCTGTCTTCGTCATCGCGCCTGTGTCGCACGACAAAGGCAAGGCCTTTCTCGATCAATTGCTCCGCAATATTCCTATGATTGCAGGCTGATTCATGTCAAAAAGAATTAGACTTGATCGAGTTAGAGCCTACGAGTTTTGTCCACCATAACGAATAGTAGCGCATTCGCGTTCCTCATACTCGCCTTCGCGAGGGCGGATGAAGTCCACGTTGATCTTGACGTGCTTTCCGATGAGTCGCTTTCGTAAGAATTCCCGTGCCTCCTGAGCATAAAATGCCTGTTTTGGATCAGACAGTCTATTGTAATCAAATTTAGGACGGATCGATGCTGCTGTATAAATTTAATAACGCACTTAGGTCCTCTTGTTGAGCTCAGCTGAAGCCTGCGTTCTTTGCTGCCTTCCTTTTCAACTACAGAAACTTGATCGCCACTCCACACACGAACAACCGTTGCGTCGAAGATTCGTGCTTGGCCGTTAGTAGCTCCAGCTGCTTTGGCATTGGCCGATCCAGCGGAAGGAGCGGCGTTCGCGTAGAGGCATGCACGCTTTTCCTTTGCAGTCCGTTCTGCAGCACGGAGTCGTTCCATTCCCCCCCCACTTGCGAGCATACCCGCGTGCCAGTCGACAACGCGAGCCAAACCAGCAGCAACTAAATGTTCGGCAACATTACCGGCAGGGTGGAGAACTGGAAGCGCAAGTCATACAATGCAGATCCTGGCCAGAATAATGAACAACCCACCTGTACCGATGAAAATGGAAGCAGGCGGAGGTGCAGTGCTATTGGTACCAGTCTGGAAAGGTATCGCAGTAGATGTGGGTAGCGAAAGTACTTGCACACGAACAGCACGTTGAAGTAGACGAGATTCCGTGAAGAACTTGGCCTGTGAAAGAAACCGATCAGACGATGGTGATTATATCAGGGTGAGCATTCACCTCTTCTGCCCATGGTTCCGATGTTTCGCCTGGCTTCGTGGATACTCTAGCGCATCGTACACCAGCTAAAGCAATATTGACTATTTGGTGTTCGCCATCAGGCATGAAAAGACGGGCACGAAGAGTTGATCCATCTCGGACTTGTTCAACGAGGGCTAACAACAAAATTTTTAGAATTTTTGCGGATAATCAAGGGTGATCCTACCATCAATTGACTTCCCTTTCCATTCGGATACAAAAGCGTGAGAATCAGCTGGCATCGTATGATGAACATCACGAGCCTAAGACAGCAAAGCCACGTTACGAAATGGTATCTTGGGTGGGACTGGTAGCGCTAACCTGTGGGCCATGAGGATTCCACACTCCTTTCCCCGATGCTTTTGCCTCAGCTTCGAGATCTCTTTTGCGATTATCTTCCTCTGTAGGATCTCGTTTTAGTTCCTTGGTTTTGGCCCATCCGTTCTTGAGCATCTCAGAAGTCAAATCCAGTCCGCCGATGTCCCCCGTTCCAAAGTCACGAGTTACTTCGTCATTTGGAGGCAAGCTATGCGTGGAAGTGAATGAAATTTCTTTGCCCACAGCCAATGCACGCAGGAAGTCACGCGACTCGAACGCCCACGGCTACAATATTGGCATTTGAATGTCAGTTGCATTACGATGCCAAGGACTTCATCATTGGATACCTCGTCCTCTCTCGTGGTATTTCCCATCCTTGGAGCAGTTACATCGGCAAGATGAAGAATTCTGCAACAATAAAACACATATATCCGATCTGAACACAGTACACGACCCACTCTGTGAATGACTAACCTTTCCTTTGGTGGCTGGCCTTGTGGCCCAGCACGACCACGCAGTACGAGAGTATCCCCAGAGATGACAGCTAGTGTACAACATTGTCTTGAACATCTAAGCAAAGAATCTGTACACGTTAAACATACATTTCACGATCTATGTTCAGCATGTCAAGTAGGACCTTCAAAATATAATTGGGGCTGTCTTACAGCTTTCATCGACATTGTGTAGGGTCTTCCGAGCAAGAAAAAACAAGAAATAGATGTGGATTGCGATGAGTACAATTGGGAAGGTTTTTCAGTTGGGTGTCTGAACGTTTACAGAATGATCATGATCGTACTTATGTCGTGGGAATATCACTCCTATTATATCGACACGTATGTAGTCGTGTGATGCAGTGATGCAGGTCTCGTTAGGTTTCGTTACTCCTCAGATCCAAGATCTTTGGACCGCTCAGGCTGCAGAAGCTGGAAAAGCTGACGTTTGATCACACGTACGCATTGAATTGCTCAGAGTAATGGTGATATCGGATTTGCTTATCATTGGACGCTGAATACTATGGATCTGTTCGTTTGTGTGTGAGCCGCCCAATCGATCTTCCCAGCATGCGTACAACACGAGTTGGGGGCATAACGAGGTCCGGCAAGTTTGATGTGCTCAGTTATGAATCTAAAGCGAACACTTCCTTCCGTCCTTCATCGGTCACATCAACTACCATCTGCGTTCTGTTCTTTCCACGCAACGAAGCTGATGACAACTTCCCCTCATCCCGTTGATAATGTGAACGACAGCGAGTAAGCTGATGGGTTTCGTTTGCTCACTCTCTCGCGAAACTTATAGCAACGAGAGCAGACCTGACGTCATTTCGCGGATACGAGAGGTTACGTCGACTCCTCCACCACTCATCCGTGGCCCTGCGGTGGCCGTTGATGGAAAGAAGAAGAAAAGTCACAGACGTTCCTCTGGCTCAGGACGTGAACCACGTCACTCTTCTTCAATTATGGGAATATTTCTCGCAGAAGAGGAGAAACAAGCACATCATCTCAAAGCGATGCTACGAAGTACAGGTGACAAACTGGAGCACGAAATCAGAAGATCCAATCAAACAGAAGCTCGGGCAGAATATGCAGAAGTTCGGGTAAGAGAACTGACCGCCCGTGCGACGGCTGCAGAGACCGGAAAGCACTACGCAGAAATAGACGCTGCACGCGCACGCGAGGAGATCAAAAGGTACCAGATGCAGATTGAGAGTCTGGAGAGGGAGATCAAGCGCCTCCAGAATAATGTATCGCATTTGGAAAGACAGAGGAACGAAGCAGATGACGGTGCTGCGAGGGCACGAGACACTGCGAGAAAGTTCCAAATGGAGCTGATGAATCTGCAGTCGAGGGAGCAGGGTAGAGATGAGGGTCGGAGATTAGGGATGAAAAAATGGTTCAATGCAGGACGAACAGAAGGATGGGATGTCGGACGAGCAGACGGATTTGAAGATGGACGAGAAGAAGGCTTTGACGAAGGCAGGCATTTTGGCATTGACGAAGGGCGAGGACTAGGTATGCAGGCCGGAAGAAAGATCGGGAGAAAAGAGGGATATGAGCGAGGCATAGAACAAGGTCGGAGAGAAGAGCGCGAGCACGCGTTGCAAGCTTTTGACCACTTTCTTCTCACAGAAGTCGACGAACACGATCATGCTGTGAGTGAGCTAATTATGTATTCAGATCTTCCGGATTAAGTACGACAACAGACGCAAAAGAGAGCAGAAAAATGGGCTGATTGGATGCGTCGTTCAACATCACCAAACCATCCAATCTGGCTTCGCCGACCATTATATCGGGATATGGATCCAGCTGAAGACACGCACCATCGTTAACAAACGAATCATAATTGTTATTCTGTGAGAGTTAATTTACCTGGAGTTTGAAATCTGATCGATTTAGCGAATCTCACCCTACAGAGATATCCATCAACTGTCGCTTTTATTTATGATACAAACGCACGTTCAATGCCTTTTGATAAACATTATTTGGACCCACAGAGTCATAAGTATTCGCGAGATCGAGTTGTGGCTGAGGGCTATATGGGATTGGAGAGGCGGAGGGTACAGTCCAAGCAGGCTTACCTGGGTTACCAGAACGTACTATATGCTGGGCGATCCACTGGCGTTTTTAGCATGTAATTTGGACTAACATGTAGTGTGGCGATCGTCTTGGTACCGATATTGATCTGAATGTCCATTGCCCGGTGTAACAACCACCAACTTGCAATTGAAGATGCGCGTGGTACTTCCACCGTTGAAGTACACGAACTCGAATATCGCACCAATCACGTGGCGATATTTGAGGAATGACAGCGCGAACGGCTTCCAGGTTGAACTTCATGTACATAAGTAGTTGATAAATCGGATCCAAGATGGGGGTTGTAACTATCTTTTCGACCTCATCGGCGGTCACCAGACTGCTTTCGAAAACGTGGAACAGTGTATCAAGGTCGTCAGGAGAAGATGTGTTATTTTGCTGGTAATCAGGTGAATGGCTCAACATATTGTTGCCAGGTCGGGGTATGCTTGTAGTGAAGACGATGGTTTGTCTATATCATCATCATATACATAGCTCGAGCGCTCGTTTCGAAGGCAACGTTGCAACTAAAAGGCGATGAAAAAGGTACATGGGTGTTAGAAATTCAATGGATTTGAACCTATTTGAACCAAAGCACGCACTTGACTGTGGTGGAGGAAAGTCGTGGGAAAGATGGATCTGAGAGTTTGATCAAGATGAGGACTCGGAGGATCTTCATCAATAAAGTATAAAAGGCCTCCACATCTCTTTTGTATTGATATCTTCCCTTCTTTCCTTTGTTGTACAACATGGCCACTGATTCTGCACCATTATCATCCCCAGGACTTAGGCGCAAAGGTCCAAAGAACCTTCCAAGTCTGCCTCTGTCGGCTTTCACTGGCCCCAACAGCGGTACATCTGATAAGTTTCCTCTTCCTCCCACACCGAGCGCTGTGTTCCCGGTGAGCATTATCGACGCGCACTTCGCCACTACTAGTGGCCTCCAACTTCAGTCACAAACCGAAAAAGATAAGAGGCATGGCGTTGTATTGACCGTACAAAAACCAGAAGATATCCCCAATGTAATCGCAGGGTACGTTCCCTTGCCAATCGAGCTCTGAAGCCAATTTAAATCGTAGAAACTGTTGATAGATTGAACTCGCGTACCGAGTCCGATCCGGAGGTCCTTTCTGTGCTTCTGCCTTTCCAAGTCGATGTTGTCCCGTCAGAAGTTCCTTACCTTACAAGCTCGCATAAAATACCCACAACGCTTTCCACGACCTTAACCACAGCAACTCTCCAGGAATACGTAGTGACTACCAAGCCAGACACAGCGACTTCCTCAGTCGACGACAGCTTAAAATGGGCATTAGACAATAGTCGTGTTGTTGATATCAGTGTTCTGGCGGACGTCATGGCCAACAATTCTCTCTGGGAAAAATTCGAAGCGATTCTCACTAAAGCCATCCCAGATGATAAGAAAGGAGTGGTTGTACTCTGTAAATATTCGAGTTTTCCGACCCTAATGACTCTATTGAAACTTATGCTTTCAGCGAATATGTTTCCTCCCCCTCACGATCTCAGCTTTCCGACTGTTAAACTGATGAATCATCCAACATACCACATGTATCAGTCAAACACTGCGACGCTTTCGCTCTTTCCTAGCCTTTATGTCAAGCTTTTGCCGCCGTCATGGGACGCCCCTGTCCCGTCGGCATCAACATCAGCCAGCGGAGATCAACTCAAAGAATGGAAGCAGAGGATGAAGATGTATAGTGAGTGACACCACAGATCTTCTGATGCAATGACGAACCATGACCAATCCGGCCACGTAGTCGGTCCAGTGTTGGAAGCCTTCGGCTATGAGCGTATCATTTTCGGAACAGCACCTGCTCCTGAAAGTACCTCACTTTCCACGCCTTCTGACTGGTACGAGATTGTGCGAGAATCATTTGCAGAGCTCGGAGTGGATCAGGAGGCCATCGACGCAGTTTTCACCACTAATGCGGACAAGGTGTATAGGAGAGCTTCATGATAAGAATGCGTTATACCAACGGCATCGGGGTAATTTTATTATTGTCGTTATTCCTGGCTTGTTATTATCGCGATTGTCTGTATTCTGTACCATCCCCCTAGTTTTTGTTCTGTGCAATTCCACCTGTGAACGCGTCAAATGGAAATTTCTTTTTATAAGTTAACCTGAGTAGGGTTTTACGTTAGCAGTTTCTCGGCTCTTGACAAAGAGTCAAAATTCGGAAGCAAAAGAGCACAAGACGGATTTGGTACACCAACCGCGGAGCTTTTTCAGCTTTGACCTCGAGTTCGTAACAAGGTCGTTAAGTACTTAAAGGGCTGTTCTTTCTCAAATTTTTTGACATTTGTGTACTACATAACGCCCAACGTAGGTTATTTTCAGCCCGATATAAAAGCGCACTCTTGATTGTGGGCTCTTCTGGCGCCATCCCCCACCACATTTCTCTCTGCATCTCCCAACCCGTGTGTCTAAATCTCACTTCTGTAAACCAGTCTCACGCTGATGGATAGCGACGACGGAGAGATCGGTCGAGGTAGGCGACATAATTCATCGTGAGTGCTCAGAGTCCACTAGGTGCAAAGAAAACTAATAGATACAACGGGGAATGATAGAAGTAGCAGGGAATCCTCACCAGCATGGGTGAGTGATCCTACTAATAAATAAAGCTGATATCTCTGAATTCACGTATTGATGCGATAGAAAAAGCAAAAGCGCTCATTTACACCTACGTCTGATGATGGAGATATCGTGATACCCGCAGTGCCAGACGACGATGCAGATACGCCGCCCCCAGAAGGAGCTTCTGTTCCGCTCATCAGACAAGCTGTGGGCTTTTCTTGGACACCCTCGACTGCCACCAATATTGACACATATCAAGCTACTCTCCCCCAGAAAGCTGTCGCTCGTTTTCTCCCAGGTCAAGCAGTCCCGGTTCCCAAGAAGCCTAAGGTCACAAAACCAAAAGTACCTAGAAAGAAGAAGAATGAGTACGGAGATGGGGTTACTTCGCAGACAGGACGATTTAGACTGAGCGATAAAGTGGCATCGCCTTCCCCAGCGCCTTCCCCGGCGCCTACTTTATCCGCAGGATCTGGCCCATATTCTTCGTTATCAAGCGCAAGCGCAACCGTTTCATCTGGAGCTTCCGTGGCGGGCACTGCTTCGCCTGTTCTTATGTCCCAGGCATTTACGCACGGGTCTCACCATTCTGGTGGCTATGGCGGCAACATGATGCCTGTGCATGACAATGCAGCTGCTGGACCCAGTGGGTACCATCAACCTGCTCAAAGCACAACCATTCCTCCAGCAAAGGCAACAAAGCGCGTCAAAAAATCGTCGGGGAAACATAACACCCCTGGCCCTTCTCGTCAACAGCAACCCTCAGTTCAGCCATCCGATCCTAGTCGTTTGGCGGACGCGCAGCCACCTCCTGGAACTCAACATTACCGTCGAAACTACGAGCGTACTAATCAGCAGATTCCCACTAATCATCTGCATCCCCCAGCTCCCAGTTCTACTGCTCCTGTTCCTTCTAATCAAATTCCGCCTCGTATGTTTGGTTTTTTGTCAGTCGCTTAGTCCATTGATGTCCCCACTTAGCTGCACCTGTGCCACAACCAATAAACCGACCGCTGCGGATGGTTACACTTCTGATAGAAGATATGCGAAGTGGAGTCCCTGATTCGCAGCTAGCCGAGGTGAGAGTGCCTCTTAGAGTCTTGGATGATCCAGCAGATGGTTTCTGGGCCGATGCAAAGAATATTTGCGATTGCCTTCAGGCAAGTCCGTCAAGGATTGATGGTATGAAATGATTTCCTGGACTGTCAGTCGGAGCCAACATGTTACCGTTCTTAGGCCCGGCGAAAGTATTTACGTTGCGCGGAAAATATCGACAAATTTTCATGCGTGTCAGTGCAGACAATGTACTTGAGGTGGAATCTGCAAATTTGCGCGTAACCACCGAGAGAACGCTTGAGATCGTGGTTGAAGCTGTATGTATTCATCTATGCCAGCGCACATCGAACTCCATAGCTAATTCGTATCGCAGCCTGTCCCCATTGGCCAATTGCCACCGCCGCCGAGGTTGCCTCCTGGTATGATACAGACATCTGAGTCAGAGTCAGAACGTGCACAGTCACCTCAAGATGATGATCGTGGAAGTGGATTCGGGTTTGGTGGCAATTCTCCACGGATGAACTCATATCCCCGAACGTCGCCCAATAAAAGGCATCGATCTCCCGGGTCGGAGAGCACTCATCGAGCCAGCGCATATGGTCATGGCTCACCATCCCTGACGCCGAAAAGGTCCAGACATTCTCGCTCGGAACATCGTGATGGTGCAATGCAACATTCACATACCAACGGGTACACTCAGCGCAGTTCCAGCACAATTTCCAGGCGATCGATGTCTCCTCCCGTAATGGGTCGCTTCGCTGATTCTCAAGCCGAGCGAGATGACGCCGTTGCTGCATTCATAAAACAAAGAGTTGAGAATGATCCTGCGTGGATACAGTACATGCAATCGAAAGCAAAGCCGCAGCGCGTCTCTGAAGTTTTGTCCCAATATCGTTTTGTACAGGGTAAAATCCAAGAATTGGTTGGGGATGTAACTCCATCACATTGGGATGGAGCTCCTAATTCCCGAGTCAGAAAGGTAAGAGACTCTTTTCCCGTCTATGTCGATCTACCAACGTATTTTTTCTTTTCAATCATAAGGAGCATGTGTGGCTCGTGCTGAAATTGACTTCTCAATGGGGAGCAGAATGTCAGGAGACTTTGGAACTAGTGGACTTCTATGGGCCAAAGGGAACTCGGCGCGAGGATCCCCGCGTGGCCGACCTCATAAACAGTACAGAGTTCCCCAAGGAAAAGGCAATGAAGCATTTCACGAAGCTGTTGAGATCTATTCATGCAGAATGGAATAAGAATGGCGGAAATCATAACAGCGTTCCTCGGAGCATGGTTGCAGGAGCATCGGGGTCATGAGTCAGAGTCCAGAACCTCTGAGTGCCTTGTACCATCATCGGTTTTACCTCTTTCATTGATAAATTAATGTATTGTGCGTATAAATAATGCTGGCATCTAACATCTTCCCATTTCTCCACAATTTTCAATGTCAATAAAATCTAAATCGTTTGTATATGAGGTTTGTTCATGTAATCGTTCATCTAGCGGGGGCGAGGCGCGATCTGCAAAGGCTCAACACTTCACAGGAGGTCCATTGAAGTGTACACCTTGTAATAGCGAGAAGCCGACTCACTGTCAATCTCTAGCATCACTCGATTACCTGGCGTAAGCTCTAGAAACACAGCCTTTAAATCACGGTCTCCTCGCCTGGAAATCATACATGCACCTCTTCCTATGGTATCCTCACAGCTGGAACCGTTGAAAAAAGCAAACAAGTAATTATCCCATGCCGTGAAAACGTAGGACCCAAGTTTGCCTGCGACACTGCGCAGATTAAGGCATTTCGTAGAAGTCGCAAACATGTCGGGTGGCAAGGTGAGCGAGCCTTTGAGATGTTCGTATCTGTGACTTGTCCCACATAATGTATCCTCATACACATCTAAGTACCAGTCGTCAAGAGCAGGGGTGGCGCGATTCTTGCAACCAAAATTTAGGTGAGGAAAGGCATTCGAGGAGCTTGCAGTAGCAACGGCAAAGATAACGAGTGGCAAGTTGGCCGACCATTTTCTGCAGAGAATAATCAACAATCAAAAGTAAAAGTTCGATAGAGATCGCATACAGATACAGGGGATAGAGAGAGAGATCATAAAAGCTTTCTTCAGAAAACACTCGTATTTATACTGAATACACACAACGTAGTCGATCATCGAACTTTAAGCTTTCAGACCAGGAAGTTTGGTCGTCCTCGAGCTCGGTTCCTGGTTCCGATACTGAAATGCTGAGCCGGTAAATTATGAAAATACGTTTTGGGCTGAGTGTCGAGGAGCTATATGGTGCCATGCTGTAGGTTTAAAAGAACAGCCTTACTGTCGACGTCGCTTGAACAACAATTGTAACTGTTCCAATAAGTTGCTCCGAAGAGAGGATGCGTAAATCGTGGCAATAATCGACTGTGAGACTTGAAGATCCACATAGTGAACGGTCACAAATACGATGAACGAGCGGAAGACGAGTACTTACATTCTATAGGACATACTTACTGCAAGTCCATGTGATTGGTGCTAGTTAAAAGGTCCTGATTATCGCATCATTCAGGCCTGCTAAGAGCAGCTGACGCCTGGTAAAGGTAGCCGCAATGTGGCTGTTCAAGTTATGCAATTGCGCAACCCGCATTGCTGTCGTTGGACTCGGAGGACCGGCGATGAATTCACCGTCATGATCACGCATTATGATGATGAGAATGAGTTTGACTCGGAATGACTTCTGAGCGGATCACCATTCCGACACAATACCCGCGCGAATCACTGAGGTCGCCCGAGAAAATGCAGGTTGCCGTCTGTCAGTCGTTCAGTGCCGTGTGAGTAGATACGTATGTCATGGTCCTTACTATATTATCAAGTTTCCACCCAAAGTATCCATCAGACGGCGACCGATGCTTCAGAATCTCCCCCTTGAAGTCTACCACCAAATCACAAGGCCGCTTCCAAGCCCGTCATTGAATCACTATGAAAAGTTCGTCGGCACGAGCTTTCAAGAAGGGTTCTACCCCAACGTTTTCGTCATCTTCTTTCGATTCGGTGCGGCTTGGGACCTTTAACAATCAGAACAGCGAATTTCGAAATGACAACTGCAACGGGAATCATGTGCGTGACAGGAAATCACATGCGCACGTGATCTGTCACGACGCGTCAAACCCCACGCGTCCTGATTCAAGATTGAGCTGTCGCAAGCAACAGCATAATGTTCTGGGGATACTCGAGCTTCCAGATCCCATTTCTAGTTCTTTACTCTGACATTCGAGAGTCGTCTTTAGATCGTGATTCTGTATTCCATCCATTTCCATTCAAATTCAGGGGCTACTCTATGACTATCCTATAGTACATGATCCAAAAGATGCGCTTCCGATGTGATGCGATGCGGTGGGGGGGTACGTTGTTGCGTACATAACAATCCAAGAAAAGTAATGCAAATCGAGAGCAGGACGATAGCGAGGTGTGTGGGATTGGAAATGGGTAGGTGATAATGATGACGGTCACAAGCCGTGAGCTTGAAGGGTAGGGAGTCAATAAGACTACAGGGGGGAGTTACAGGGGATGAGCCCGCGTACATGGCAATGTACAACAATGGAAATGAGAAGGGGAAAAGGCGATAAAGAAAGAAAGAAACTCGATACGGAAACAAATACGACCGGGCCAGTGCGCGACATTCGCCCTTCGCATCACCGCCCGCCCATCCAAATAGGTATACATACATCTCCACTCTACAACTTTGATTATCTTCCACGCGTTAGATCATCGTCTGCGCGCCTTCGTGCGCGATCTACGAGGTGGTGCAGATACGGGCAAGGAGGCAGCCAGTAGTTCGTCATCGCCTGCATCATCGCCTGCATTCGCGTCTTCTTCGACAACTTTGCTCTTTCCGCGAGCACGAGAAACGGCCTTGGTTCGCGGCGCACGCGGTCGTCGTCGCGCCGAGCTCTTCTTCCGGGATTTGGCGGGGGTTTCATTCTCCTCCCCGCCTTCCCCTTCCTCCGGTACGCCCTCGTGAACCACCTTATGCGCCTTGCTTCCATCATCCTCCTGGACGCTCACAGCAGTACTCGAACCCGATGCAGACTCCGCGCCTTCATTAGGCTCGGATATGACAGAAGAAGATGAAGAGGATCCCCGAGCTATCAGTGGCGTGGTTTCACGATATAGCGGACTCGAGCGTGCGGGTGTGAGCTCCGACACAGTGGATGCAGGCGAAGCGATCGTCCGTGCCTTTCGCTCCTTCTGTCGCAGACTCGCTCGAGGCGGCGGAGTTTCCGCAGCTACAACCTCGTCAACTGCGATACGACTCTCAAGATCAAGTGCGGGAGACTGTATCCGCTCCCGCTTCGCTGCTTTCGTGAGCGATGGTGGTGGGTCAGCTGATAGCAAGAGCACAGCTTCCGCTGCTTGGGCGTCTGCGTCGACATCAGCCTCTGTCGGTGAGTCGCCGGTGATGGTCCCGCCATCACCCGAGCCCGCTGGAGTCGGAGCACTAGCCTTAGCGATGGCATTGGCGTTAGCATTAGCGTTGGCTGTGCTTTTTCGGGTTTTGGCGCGCTTGCGTGGTGGGGGTGATATGGGCGCGTCATCGTCTGCGGTTTCATCGCCGCTGCCTGCCTTGTCGTCTGATAGGATGGCAGGGGCCTTACGTTTTCGCAGGCTCATGCGTCCTGCCGTCTCCGGGGGTACATATGTCGTGTACCACGGTACAGAGGCGAGAGCGCCGGAATAGGCGATTTGGGTGCTGGAGAGAATCCACAAGTTCTCGGGAACTGCGATCCATCCAATAGGAGACATGATGGGGGTCGGGGTGGTGTCTGCCGTGAGGATATCAGAAAATGGTCGTGTGATGCGCATCGTGGTACGGGACCGCGCGCTTGCGTAGATTTGATTGATGAATGGATGAAGACTTACCCAGCACCGTCTGTACGATTGCAGCAGTTGCCCGCTTCTGCTCTTTATTCCAGAATACCCAGTGTGCAGGGTGCAGCGGATGGTAGAACACCGACAGGGCTGCGAGGGCCAGTATTCGCTTATCCACGGGGAGGGGCGGGCTCGCTGGTGGCTCGCTGGCTGCGGCATCCAGGAAGTCCCGTACAGGAGGAAACGCAGCTGTCAGGACGCCATCAGACAAGACACCTGGTGCCACCTCAGGCGCAGGGTCTTTGGCCCACTGAGCGTGGGGCTTCGGGACGCAGGGCGGCGCTTGGGAGAGGATATGGAGCGGATCGTAGCGTGGATGGATGGGCCCGGGCGAGCATGCAGGAGGCGTTGCACTACGTTGGGGTTGAGATTCTGGGCGTTCGGATGAGATGGGAAATCTGGAAGTAGACTGGGCGGGGCAGTCGAGCTCGAATGACGTCCCGTGGATATGTGGGCGGGAATAGGAATAGGGTTGATTTGTGCGGGATGAGAGGCAGGTGCGGGAGACGTCGTAAGGCATTACAGCGAGTGTGCTCATCATTGTGGATGAGCACAAAGTACACTGCGAGCGTGGCGATTAGCGACATGGGCACAGAAGCTGATGGAAATACTAGTGTAACACTTACAAAGGGATGCGGGGAAGTGCAATACAGAGAGTATGGGTTTACTTTGAGATGTTTATATGGCTGAATGTACGGGATGATAGACGGAGGTGGTAGTGGTCAGAAAGAAAGGCAGTTTAGTTTGACGGTGCAGGTGAGCGCACCGGCTTTGAAGGCGAGGCAGGGCATGCTTTGAGTGATATCCCGATTGGGAAACATCTACGACACGTGGGGTGGACACTCTTTGATATGACCAAAGCAAAATAATAAACAAAGGCTCGGTCGCTACTGGCCTTTGTTACATTTGTTGTCCGTCTTCTGCTCATTATCATCCGTATCCTAGTCTCGTCTTTGTCTCATCCGTTGCTCCGCTCCTCAATACAATCGCCAACATACAAACAAAAAGTTCAATTTCGGTCCAATCGGATTCGCTTAATCTCGAGAATCTAATCATATCGTAATCCACCCATCGAGATGAAATCATGCTATAAGTGCCGATCCGATGGCATTCTGAAAATGGCTATATACCGCAAGATATACATATATATCACACAACATAACATCTAACTTAGATGCACGCAGCAGGCTGCAGGTAGACAAATAAACACATCTGGTGAGGCAGACGGGCCATCAGCGGACTAACACACGAGGTAGGTGGGCATTTACTCACCACGTACTCGGATAAAATTCGCGTCACACGACTCACGAGCAAGGAATGTTCCCCGCGTGCACGCCGTGTCAGGCGATGAGAGACATCCACGGCTTCGTCGGCACGTCTCCCGGACAATCAATATAAGTGCTATGGGGTTCGTTATATGAGATCGCCATCGCAAGGACGATATATACGGTCCGGGATCACTCACATTTTGTGTTATATAGGGTAGGGCGTAGGTGGCAGGCTCGCTATCTCGTCGCACAGCAATCGAAGCGATGGTCCCTCATTCAAATCCTCGGCCGGCGTCACGATGAGGGCACGCATGACGAGGGAAGGGTCAATATCTGGGGGTGGCAAAAAGGCGGGCAGAATGGGAATGGGAATCTGGGGCTATCGAGGGGGTTAAGCAGCTGACAGCCTGAGCCTCGGGGATACCATGAGATATGGGCACGTACGCAAGCGCGTTCCAGGTATCCAACTACCCAAACATAACTTTTTCTGTGTATGGCCCACCGAGGATCGACATTACGATCTTTGGAGCGCTTGGCACTCCTTTGCATGTCTCCATCTCCATCGGCGATGACGTCTACTCCCTTGCCGTTGTTCCAGGATAGAAGTACGTCTGGATCGACACATAAAGCTACATCGACAAGTAATGCATGTGGCGCTTCGTATAATAGAACGATGGCAGACTCTGAGTCATATGTTAGCATCCTAACGCGTGGGCAAGCGCAGGTAGGTGATACGGGGGACGTGATTGATTGACACATCAGTGGACGCGACCCTGAAAACGACAAACAGCCTACCTGCCTGCCACACGAAGTTTGCGCCCGACATCGTTTTCATCCAGATTGTCGAGCGTGATGAGTGCTGCGTGGTCTACTTGCTGAGGCATAGATCGAGGCTTAGGTAAAAGGAAATTATTATAGGGGACAATTTGATGGAGATATTCAGAAGCAGATATGGTGGGGATGGTACAGAATTAGTGGAGTCGTGGCGTGTTTAGAAGTGATGGATCGCCATTTTAGAAGGAAGGAAGCTGGTGATGATAGTGTTGAAGATAGTTTTAGCCAAGCCAAACCAGGCAGAATGGTGTTGTTTGGCAGCAGCCTTGGAATTAAACGTTCCAAAACATAACCAAACAGTGCCTGGATTCGGCATTTGTAGCTGTGTGATAACTCTCGATAATGAAGGCGTAATTTCATTCTGAGTTGATTGTAACATACCACCATGGAAGCAGAACGTAAGGCCAATCGCGATAGATTTCGCGAGGAGCAAAAATCTAATAATTCCTTTACAGGTAGCAACAAAGGCAATGCACCCCTCCTCATGTATCTAAGCTCCCGCCAACCGATCCAAGAATATCGATAGGCAACCTTCATCTCGTGTCTTCAGATTGAATTCTCGTCGCTTACATCGACAATCGTGACGTTGACTTATCTCTGCTTGATATTCCTCGGGCGGGTACCTGTCAATGGTTAAAATACTTACAGAATCCGTATTCTCACTCTGGATGGTACTAGTGACTCCCAGGCCTAAAGATCAGTGGGTACGTGCTAAAGTTGTCCGCTACTTCCCGGGTACACTTTGCATCTAAGTATAACTGAAACTGAGAATTCAGAATTCTAGATTGCGAGTTCACTCAGAATCCATAACTGGTTAGAGCATGAAGATAACATGTAGGTATCCGAGGTGAATATTCCTTGTATTTGTTGTAGTGCCAGTGATACCGAGTCGTAAAACAGAGTTGAAGCAGGTAGCTATCCGATTTTTTCTTCCACAGTAAGTTTATCAGGGACTCCACGGTACACTTAAATAACGTGTGATAAGGATTAGCTATCCGGGGGAGATCACATCAACGAAAGTTCGCTCACCTACCTCAGTCCTAGATACCATCGCGCGCTTATAGACGCCATCAATTGATCCGGGGATTCTCTCCTCTTCGGAAGGTGATGGGTACCGGTCAAAATATTATGGTTGAAGCTCAAATCACAAAGTTGCGCGGAATTACTAGCTTCTGCAGTTGGGTTAAATTACAATCTGGATCAAGGAGTATAACACTTGTTGTGAGAGATAGGGATTCAGGAGACATTCATTGATTTTGATATTGAGATCCAGTTGCCAAGTGGTTGATCTGTTCTGGGCTCCGTGACAAGAGCCATGATTGCAGCAGAAGGAACGTCAAAAGCTGTCCATGCTACGGCGACCAACTGAAACAGTACCGGCGATGGAAGATGAGTCCAAGTCTGTGCGTCGGCACTAAGCCTAGACCGTGTTGTTATAATTGTTTTATTGACTTCGTATCTGTAAAATGTGAAACTGTGGTCTGCATAACAAACTCAACTGCACACTGTTCCGTCCGCGTTGCACATCGTGTATGAGTTCTGGTAGGTGTGATAAATGAGATATCCACGATCCGAATGTTCTTCATTGAAAGCTGATAGCAAGAACACCATTTGCGGTTTATGGTTGGTTTAACGAATTTCTCCATTGATCAGACAGATATAGATAATGTCGGGGAAATACTTGACACGAAAAACCACGTTACTACATCCCATCCAATGAAATACATCGGCTGATGTAGGGTTCGGGATCACTCCCCCCATGGCATGACCAGGAGCGGGGTATCGCGAAAACGGATCCACAAGTATGGGGAGGACAAGCAACGTCGAACAAGGATTTTCTATTAGGACAGATCCCAGACCGGTCCGCGCCAATCAGGTATGTATACCATGGTCCCAGACCTCAAAATCACACGGATCCGCAAAAACAAAGTCAGGCGGTTAATCCATGGAGGTGATGAGTGAGCAAATGGCGGAAAGCGCTGATAATCCGGCGATACACCGCTTGGGTACTGGGATGGGAAGACCAGGCTCGAATGAAGTTCGTGCATACAGTCCATCAAGATTTGTGATCCACGTCGGACTTTCGCTGTATCATTTTGCAAGTCGCGGTGTATGCGGATTTTGACTCCGGTAGGGACGGTGCGAGAGGGTTTTTCATTGTCACAGTCACAGACACCCTCGGATGGGATGGTCGCCGGGCCCAGGATCGTCCTAGTGCCGCGGGAGACGTCGAAGTCCAATATCCTATATATAGACATCACACTGCTCGGGCGCATGCGAAACGCGAATACTCGAGAATCTCGCCAGGTCTCGTCTGCACCTGTTCGGAAAAGTGCGACCGTCGTCTGCGGGGATAGCGATGAAGGCATCTACTTTGCATTTTTGAGGCTAGCTGAACTTCGGGTTAGGTATGGGCGGTTTTGATAAACACCGATAGAGGATTGGATGCCGCAAAGTCGGTAATTGGAAGATGGGGTGGCAGGTTACCGGTCCCGTGGACGTAACGGGCCTCTTAAGTTCGCTAAGATCGGATCGCGGTTTGATATGTCATTCGTCCTTTGGGGGCGGCATTATCACGGTAACATGCAGTGTCCATTGTAGACACTCCTGTGGTCAGATACTTTACAGCAAAGTCAAGACGCGCTCGTGCCACAAAAATGAGTCGAGAGGACTCTAGGGTTGATATGGCCACATGGCGTCAGTGGAGCGAGCGGCGTCCTTTGCTTGGAAGTGAGATGCGACCACGATATACTTGGCCCAAGCCATTTTAGAGCATACTATTAATGGATACGGGCGTTCCTGAAAAGCAAGTGTACCTTGCAGAGTTGTGCGGATATTTCCAGACTCGGTCCATGCGTGACAGCGGCAACGTCGAATACTTGGCCAATGGTCCCCACGAGCAGTAGGATCTGGGGCAGGAGGAGAGGATGGTGTACTGAGAGCATGGGAATATAAATTTGGACCCATGTGTGCCAACACGAGGAGATGAAGTCGATTACGTCGAGGTTCCATAGATAGAGCGATAGGACAGCGGCGTGGCGGAATGCAATGGAGGTTTGTATAAAATGTACTTGTGATTGAAAGCAAGCATGAACCTTGATGTGGCAAGTACCGCGCGTTTAGGGAAGTGTGACCCCGAGACATGGTAAGCTCATGACCCAAAGTGGAATCAGCATCGCCGGCCGGTATATTAGGACGAAGAAACAACGTGTAGGAAACATGTACCAGTTGCACCTCTGACTGGGGCCATATGTATATCATAGGTTTCGTACTTGGGATGCAGCTGGGAGGATAAACGACCTCCGATGCAGGGAGGAAGGGGCCTGTGGTGGGTACCGAAAAGAATGGTCGGCATGGCAGGGAAGCATGACCTGATCCGATATGTACAAGGCTATACCCGGGAAAGCTGACGAAAGGCGATCGACAAGGATTTGAGAAATATACAAGAAGTGCGAGCAACAATAAGACTGATAGAGCCAGGATAATAAGGCGCAGAGTTTGCAGAGGGATCTGTGGGCGTTGATGAGACTAAAACATATACTGCAGCGAAACAACACACACAGGTAGAATAAAATGAATTACTTATATTATATTGGGATTTGTTGTGTGACTTTTGTAGCGCTGTGACCGGCAAGGCACTACCTGTTTGGCCACATTCTGCTTCCGCCAAACGGTCCTCACAACTCATCCAAGCCATTGTTGCGCTGGCCACTGCTTTCTCTTCTCCCACCACCATCTGTGCCAAAAAATGTCCTCCGTTTATCATGCCCCAGCTGCATCTTCATCAACGCAAAAGCCAAAGAAACGGTATGCACTTGTCTCACTTGTCCTCCTACTACAATACAGCTTCTCACAATTCCTCACCCCATCCCCTCCAGGAGATGGACGCGCGAACAGTTGCTCAAGAGCTTAGAGGTACAATCCAAGTCCATATATCGTCGCCACGCACTGTTCCTGACATTCCTTTCACCCAACAGATCTTGGGGCCTCTCACGGCTCCACTGCCACCAGAACTCCCTCCATCTCCTCCCTCATCCCGGTCAAACTCCCCTGCAGCACCAGCAGTCAAGCGGAAGCACGATTTACCACAGGAACCTGAATCCGCAAAGCGCCCTCGCACCACTAATCAGCTAGACAAGTCATCTTCGCAACATCACCATCATCACCACTATCATCATCCACAACTTGCACCACCTGCCCATCGTGCCACAAATTCAGCTCCAGCGTTCAACATTCGCTCCGAACCATCTGAAGATGGTGAGCTGCGAGAGGAGATAACTTCTCTACCTACTGCCCGACCTACCCAAACAACTGTACTCGCAACTACTGTACCAGTCCGGCGGCCGAGACGCGGCCGACCGTCTCATGCCGTTTTCGACGAAATGCATGATACGTACCACCAGTATGGTCGTAAGCTCAAGTACTCGGGTGATGCACGCTTCTGGTCAACATACCCTGCATCACACAAGGAATATCGCCCACTTGCCAACCCTCCACCTCCGAATTCACCATATCACAAATATGGTGGACTCATAGCGCGTCTTGAGCTTGTGGATGCACTGGTTTGCTTCACGTACTCAATATGGAGCAAGGATTACAGCAGAAAAGCCTGCTTCCGCGAAACTTGGACAACTATCCAGGCCTTCCTCGGCTGGTGCAAAAATAAATGGATGGCCGAAGATACGATCGGCGATCGCGAAAAAGCCCTTCTGGGTTTGATGTATGTTATGTTTCAATTTCCTCCTCCGTATAACTAACACATTTATCACGCGCAGTTGGATGATCGAGGGATTCATCCACGGCCGCAAGTTCCTCTATGCAGCGAAAGGGACTATCGACCCGGAAATGGACCGCACATGGTCCAAGATGAAATCCGAGATGGCAGCACTTGCTAGGGAGGTGGAGAAAGCGGAGATGAGTGGGAACGCGGGGAACGCAGGTTCACTCTCGCTTGGCTCTCAAGCCACCCCGCCCATGCTGCCATCACCTGCGAGTATAGCACCTGCACACAGCGCTAACTCGACCCCGATCAATAACAGCTCGAGTGGCACGCCGAGCACGTCAAGTGGCAGTCTTCCACCTTCGCTTCCTCCGCGGCCAGTGCACACTGGCCCGTTGGCCCTCCCACAACACGTGCTGCCCCATCTCCCCTCGGCTTCTGACGGAGGTTCCGCCTCTCCGAGCATGATTGCGGCCGCCGCAAAAGCTACGGCCGCAATTGGGCCTGCTTTTACGTTTGCGCTCAAGGAGCAATCAGGTGGAATAGTCGCCGCGGCCTATTGCATGGACCATGCCCAGCGAGTGTTGACGCTCCCAATTATGCAACGACATTATCCTACGACATTCGCACGGATGATGGGCACCAGTCTTTCCGTGTACGAAGAGCACGAGCCGGATATCGAGGACGAAGAGGGCGAATTGTTCTGGCCTGGGCAATGCGTCACTGGTGAAGGTCTTGGATGGGTATGCCTTATGGGTAAGGCCATGATTAAGGAATTCGGTCGCGATATTGGATACGTCGGTCTCAGCGGAGTTGTGCCAAAGCCAAATGCGCCTGCACCCTCTCCAGCACCTACACTAAGCGAATCGCAGTCGCAGCGGTAGCGAAGTCTTACTCGGTTTACCCCGCAATCACTATTACCCTATTAGCTCGGCATTGACGGTGAATTCTGTGCACTGCACATATACACTCAATCTCTTGGATGGATCGGTTCATTGGAATTATTGGAGATCAAGGAGAGACTTGAAATCTGGCTTCATGGGACGCAATTAATCGGATACCGCTCGAATTTTCGAATGATATACCTTCACAGCTCGTGAATGAATCAAAATACTCATTACTCGACACCCCCCACTGATGAAAGTGGGCCCTCGCGCTCTAAAACCTCTGTTTACCCCCATGCTACCCCCAGTGGCAATTTCGTGTAACTACACAGAGCCCGCGCGCCTCTCCCGCGCTGCTCGCCCTCGAACCTCGATCTCAAACAGGAACTTTGTACTATTATTACTTTATTTGCTCTGCCTCAAATGAATACACTCGATTGATCGTCACTCGCCCAAGGTGCTGGCCCGCCCTCCCGCTCCTGTTGTGTCCTGTATGCATGCATGGTTGAACCCCTTCTATCTCCTTGACTTCTAGGTCTTTCCTCCCTATCATCTCTTGCCCTGGGCCCTGTCTTGATGTGGCATAGCGCGATCGTCGATGTCTTATTTGTCAATGTCCGAATCTGTCCTCTTTGGTTTCAACTTTCCTGAACAATTCCTGAATCATATATTTACGTCGCTCGATCCTCTCCACTGCCACATCTGACGTCTGTGTCTGTCCTTTTGTTTTCGGGGTATCTGGTTGGTTGGGCGCTGGCTGTATTTAGTTCTTTCTAGAATCGACGCTTACCTCGGCTGAGATTGGAGTTTTGGGGTGCACTACATAGTCCGAAGTTCTGAAAGTTCTACAAGTCACGTTAAATGTGATTCCTAGATATGATTATGATTAGTGTGAGGAGTTTTTACCCCCCTCCTTCGAGCTCACTATACTTATATTACCTACCTTATCATTGTATACGGAAGTGCTGATAATAATCTTGCTTTCTTTGCTAAAACTCCACATATTATATTCATGGGCCTAGCTGTTCCGTGTGGGAAGCATTTGTCATTCCATTGCCAACGCATACCATGCGATGCGGGAATTCCGACCTGTCATGAAATTATCGGGAGCATGTGGTACACCGTGACTGAGCGATGTAACGGCGCAATGATACAACTGTACGCCGACAACGCGCACCCAATATTCAATAAACAACTGGGGCATTCAAGGGAACGAGAAACCTGTGGAGTTCAAAACTGAAACTGGCATATCGAGAGCAGATGGACATGCATAAGTCATCGAGATTACATGGAGATGCATGGGTGCGTCATGAGGGCGAAGTTTGATGAGGAAGTTGGAGAAAAAAGAAATATCCAGAAAGCCCATAGCAGCCACACTCGAACCGCGCAAGCCCTCTCGAATCCCACGTGCGAGACAGGTTTTTCACCGATTGGACTTGGCTACACGCTCCAACTCGTCTTTTTTCTGTTGTTCACGAGGAATGCAAGGTTAAAAAGGGGCTAGGATGAGGGGGGAAAGGCAGTACGAACCTTGATGGCATACGAGTTCGAGGAACCCTTGGCGGCGTTGATGAGCTCGTCAGCGAGGCACTCGGCGATGGATTTAACATTGCGGAATGCTGATTCACGTGTCTATTCCAAACTGTGAATTGCATTGTTTATGGTTTTGCGAGTCAATACTTACACCGATGGTAAGAAGGGCGATGGACTGGTTGACTCTCCGTAGAGGAGATACATCAACAGCCTGGCGACGGACGGTACCCTGAGAACCGATACGGGTAGAATCTTCTCGGGGACCGGTGTTTACGATAGCATCGACGAGGACCTAAAGTATATAGATGAATAGACATATTCACGAACATACCATATCACAAGCCATGGAATGCGAACCTGAATGGGGTTCTGGTCGGTGAGGAGATGGATGATCTCGAAGGCATGTGCAACGATGCGGACGGCCAAAAGCTTCTTGCCATTGTTACGACCCTTCATCATCAAACTGTCCGATGCCTCTTAGGGCTTATCCACCAGCTAAATCACCAAGACTTTGCATACCTGTCAACCAAACGCTCAACAATCGGCATTTGTGCTTTCTTGAATTGCTTTTTGGCATAACGGCCAGCGGTATGGGGAAGGTAAACAGCATGGCGGACTTGGATATAATCTGTGAGGGAGATGTCCTTGACCTCAACACTGTAATCCAAGATGCGTTAATATATCACAGCCTAAAAGCATTGTATCAGTACTCACTCTTGAGTATCCCATTTTCCGAAGAGTTTGACTTCCTGGCCGAGTTTTGAGATGTCCTTTGGGAGAGTAGTGGCCATTTTGGAGTGCTTGAGGATTCTTGATGCAAGCGTATAATCGGGCGTTGGTCCTTGTGCAGCGACGAGCACGTCTGTTTGCCTATGTTTACTCGATCACCAGGTAGGATTAAGGTTTAGGTGCACGTCGGTAATATCCGGGAACTGTACAGTCAGTGTATTCCTGCTAATATGCACGTGACCATTGTCGATCACACCAATCTGGCACATCAAAGGCACGCCCGAGAGCTTCAGCGATGAACCATCTTACTATTCGCATATACCATCGAGCTTTCTGGAAT